>VDFB02048766.1:0-19177 GCA_007258455.2 Sequoia sempervirens
CCAGAAATAACTCCGCATGTGATAACTCAGTGCATGCAAGCGTTTATCTATTCGCTCTATGAATTCCTTTCCTCCAGCTTCTGGTTTAAGCAATTGACGAGCACATCTAAGTGCCATAAAGAACAATGCCTGAATTTCAATTGGGTAACCATATATTCCCTGCAAATAAAGCATACACCTTTTAAGAATGAGATAAGATGGCTTTTTAAGTCTTCAAGCCAAATTACTCTGTAGTCTGTAGTAGTTATCAGAGCGCAATAAGAATGTTTGAACAGGTTTTTTGTTTTAAAAAGAAGATTGATTTGCTTCTCCTGATTTAAGGTTTCACGCAAAACATTGTGATTGTAAATATGTGTGTAATTGTGTTTGAGACCAATATACAACTGACGGGATACAAATAAACTAGCTTTAAAAACAACAGCTTTGATATATCTTACCATCCTGCGATCAATCATGGAGCACCCATCAGCACAAAGAAGAGTGGGAAATGTGTCAAAGCCCTCTGCAAGGCATAAAGTGAGTATAAGCCTCATTCCTCGTTGGCAATCAGGCATATCTGCTAGTGAATGATCTCCTGTAGACTTTTGGTAGGCCCGCAAAAGAATAATCCACCAAAACCCAGAATCAACGGGAGCAACCCTACCTATTGCACTCTCCCCAAAATCTGCAATCATGGTATCAGTATTTCTAACAGGATCGTGAAGTACTTTGAAACTGGCAGGCATAACCCCTTCTCCCAAAGTAAAACGATCTATTTGCTTTTCCCACGCCTGAAGTCGAAGTGTCTTCAATAGGAAATTCTTAACTATCTCTGGCTCACCATTCATCAAAAATGCCAGGGCGCTTGGAACAAAATCCCTCACAAATACCTAAACATGTTCCAAGATATTTATTAGATACAGTGAATGTATAAATTTGTCACGCCTTAAAAATATAGGTTTTTTCTTCTAGAAACAAGATATAGCAGACAATCTCCTAGTGGAACCAGAAAGATCATCCACTCTCAACAAATTAGAATTCAATCTCCAGAATCCAAAGGATCCTAAGAAATTTGTTCACATAAGTTGCTCTGAGAAAATTGTATCGCTGATTTTTTATTATATATGGGCAGAAATTTCAATATCTTATAAACTTTCAGGGAGAAGGACAAACTTTATATACAAATGTCAAATACTAGCCATATAAATCTAGTTAGGAATATGCTGAGAATAAGTCAAAGATGTCAAGGGATTATGTAAATCAGAAAGTGGGGTGTAGGTTCTTAACCAGATGACCAAACTACATGCTTGCCATGGACACTGAGAATTGGTTACTTTCTTTGTTAAGCAACATGCGGGATCTTTAGCCAGATGTGAAGAAACAAAAGGATTAGGGGACCATAACTTGTGACTAAGAACTTTTGATCATGAGAGGCCTTTAGCAAGGTTTAAAGATCATCAAAAGATAGTGAGAACAGAACTCATAACTAAGTACTTGTAGGTACGAGTTCTTAACCTAAAGACAAACCAGACTTGCAATGGGCATTGAGAGTTGGCCACCTTTCTGGTTATTTATTGTGGATATCTTCAGAAGAGTGTAAAGATACAGACCTCGTGACTCAGTAATTGTGAATACGGGTCCTTATCCAAAGGACTAAATCAGAGTCTTCAACGAGGTGCATATTTGGACACAGCCTTTAATTCTATTTACATAACATTATAGATGTTTCAAGATTAAACTAATAACAAATATTTTGACTAATCATAACTCTTGTCTGCATGATAGCTAAATAAATAAATAAAAGCCTCATGAAAGCCTCATGCAAGTTTAACAAAAAAATTACTTCAGAAAACTATTCAAATTAAAAGCAACTTTATGAAAACAAAGGTTATGAGAATTGGAAACAAGTTTCTCCAAAAAAGAAGAGGAAATTTGTGGTCAGCACGAACCAAAAGATAAATAATTAAGACCAAGCAAGAAAAGATTCCATGGTGAATACGTAAACACGTAAACATTTAAATACCCCTCTGAAAAGAGATCGTACCTGATTATAGTTTAGTACTTCTTCCCCTGAATTGTCTATGGCAGCAATTGTCCCGACAGGCTTTCCACGAAAGTAAACCAATGATCTTCTCAAAGTCTCCCAAGCATCAGCAATCATAGGATGTGGTTCAAAGGAATGTTGAAATGATCGAGGAGTGTCCTGAACTGATCTTCTACCAGGTGAAAGCAATCCCTCATAGTGGCTATCTATATTCCTGGAATTAAAAAAATGAGGAGACAACCCAGAAGACAGCTCACTCATAGACCTTTCCTCGAAAGACCTCTGGCGTTCAATATTAATTGGCCTTGGCTTTTCCAGAAGTTTAGAGATATCAAAAGCCCCGTTTTCAGTGGCACTGTGGAAGGTCTCTGCAGTCTTCATGTTTGGTACTTCCTGAGGATTACCTGATGCAACACTCAACATGTCTCGAGGCATATTTATATTTATCAGACTTTGAAGCTCCTTCAAGACAAAATGTAAAAAATATAAATTTAGTCGAGTTCAAACAGAGAGTCTAGTACAAAAAAAAGATATGCTCAAATGGGAATTTAGCCTCAAAGGGGACAAAATGACTTTCAAAAGAATGGAATTTGACATCAACAAAAAAACACTCTCAAATGGGAAAATTCAGATGAAGCAAATTTACTCTAATCATTAGCCTCAAACAGAAAAAGCTGGAGGATAAAAAGTAGAATTAGACCCAAATAAGCACAGCTGGAAAACAGAAAGTAGAACTAGCATAAAACAGACAAAACTAATTAATAATAAAGTTGATAAAACCTCAAACAAGAAGAGCGAAATTTTGCTTGTAGTATGAAGCTAATCACTGATAACTAAACTTTATCAAAAGCTGGGTAAATTTAACCGCGTCTTGTCAAATTTAGTAAAGTTAGAAACTTTAGATCCAAACAAGTCAATCGCATCGTTAACCATCACAATTAATAATGTTAACTAACAAATGCTACTAATTGCGTGTGCCTTATAAACCGAAACCCAAATCAAAATTGGTGCATGGGGCAAACCTGACTTCATCTGCTGTGCAAAGGTATAACAAGATTAGGGGAAAAAGGACCGACCAAATGAGATGAGATAAACATCAACCTTCATGGAATAATGTAAAACTATGTGCAGTTCGGTTCATTGTTCTAAACAATTTAACATTCTTACCACAAATCAAAGGAATCAAGCTTGATCCCAAATAAGCCAAGTGTCTTTTGACTGAAGCTACAATAAGAGAGACGAAAGCTTCCAGAAATAAAATTCGACAGTCTATTAAAGAAACATTGAGTTTAACCAAAAGACTCTGGGAACTAGAAGTCTTACCATAAATAGAAGGAAAATTTTACAATTCTTACTGCAAACTAGGGGAATCATACAACAAAACCAAGGAAATAAATACATATTTATGCAGTAGATAAAGCTTAAGACAGAGAATAATGATTGGGGAAAAAATCTTGGTTGACAGATAAATTATAAATTTATCACAAAAGGAAAAAAAATCATATTTACAGTTCTTACCGTAAACCAAAGGAATTGAACTAGAATGAGATAAATTTAAATAAATAAATATCTTTTAATTGTGCAAAAAGTAATTGAAGCTCGAAGAAAGAACAATTAAGTTATTTTCAGTTCAGTGAAATAAATTCTAAATTAACTAAAAGAAGCATAAAGACTCAGTTCTTATAGATACAGTATTGTCGTTAAGAGAAATGCCCACCTGCCGCAGCCCCAAATACTTAATACATTTGAGAAAAGAAGAAATTATGGTCTGAATTTTCTGCCGTTGAAAAGAAAATACAAATTTAACAAAAAAAAAGTTGTGTTACAAAAATAAAATACACAATTTTTTTTTTTTAACCAAAGTAAAATTTGAGCTAGAAAGAAACAAAATGCCCCTTTTTAATTCTAGATGCTAATTGGAAAGATGAGCAACGGCCATAGAGGAAAATTTCATAGCTGTATGACCATATCATGATTTTAAGCCAAAGCGTATATAATACAACTCTTACTGTAAAACAAAGCAATTAAACTGAAACAAAACAAACCCATGGAAATAAATATATTTATATTGCAGAAACTATATTTAATACTCGGAAAAATGAACAATGGTCACAGACAGATTTATTTGCAGCATCGTCAACTACCCTGTAAATTGACCAAAATACTTTACACATTTAGCCCAAAAGAACTCAAATACAGAAAAAATTAACCTAGAAAATTCAACAAATCTGGCCCATAACTCTTAATCTAATTAATCTTTAAAGAAACAAAGGAATCAAGCCATGCGATAAGAATCTTTCACCGTTAATATTGTAACCGAAGCTTACAATAAAAAAGAGACGAAATTCTCCACCGTAACATCAATCAAAAATAAATTTAACAAAAAGCAATACTTTACCGGTGAAAAAGACCTAGATATCCCATAAAGTGCAGCTCAAAAAATGAGCTTTAAAATTCACTGTACAGAACAGGGGATCATGCGAGATCTATTGAAAAAACGGCCGAATTTCTTATAGACGTACTACAATGCTTATAAAAAGCTCAAATCAGTGAAAATGCAACTAAATGCTTCACGCCATGGAAAATGCTCACAAATCCTTCAGACAAATGAAAATACTCGCAAATTGCTTCATTGTTTTTAAACAGACGAAGACGCTTAAGAATTGCTTCAAAGGTTTTGAAATAAATGGAAATGCTCACAAAATGCTTCAAATGTTTTCAAACGAATGGAAATTCTCACAGAATGCTTAAAAAAAAATCAAACCAAGGGAAATGATTAAAAAATGCTTCAATTTTTTCCAAAGAACAAGTCAGGGAGATCGTTTAAACAAAAAACAAAGTAAACGCGTACACTTTTTCAAAGATGCAAAATAATACACTGTATAATTCGACAGAAAAAAAGCAAAGCTTTCCACAATAAATGTTTTCAGATATCTTCAAAACCTAAATCTGTCCAAACAAAAAACCAAGTAAATGCGTTCACTGTTTTTTTCAGAGAAGAAGAAATAATGCAGATTATTACATACGGTATTATTCGATCTGTTTTTGCCGATCGGACGGTACAGAGCACTTGAACAAGCGAATCAGAGGGCAGCAAGTGGATCTTCACATCTGGTCTTTATCAGGAAGCCGCAAAGATCAGATCTGAAAGATCAGAGAAAGGAAAGAGAAGTAAGCCTTCGTTTCGCTTACTTATAGGCGGCGCAAAACCGCTTACCACAGCAAATAGGTCGGTGGGGACGTTTCGTCGCTCTTGGGAGGATGGGAGAGGAGTTGGGCAAGCGGTAAGCGGTTTTGAGGGTTACATTGTTTGGCAGACCGGCGAGGAGGAATCTGCCAGCTGGGAATGTCGTCTAGTGACCGCCTATCGACGAAGATACCGGCTGCAAACAGTCAGGGCTGCAGCAGAGCGACTCAGTTCTGACACGTGTCTGTAGCTCGGAACGTTGAAGAAAACAAAGGACTTGCAGCAACGTTGTCGGCCTAGTTACCAATAAGAATGCGAAATTTGATATTTTGCAATTTTGTTTGGTTTTTTTGGGCTTAAAGGAGGTGAGCCCCAACTTCAAATCTTACAAGTGGACAACTTAAATACCTTGTTTGAGGAGGAAAGGTTGGTCAAATCTGCAAATTACATCATCAAAATTCACTGTCGTAGAGCTAATCTCGAGCGAAGATCTCAGGCTGTTTAGGGTCTTCTCTTTTCGGTGGTGGTCTTGTGCTGTTCCTGGGTCCCATAGGCTGCTGTGGCCTCGTGGACGTTATTAAAATATTTCATTTCATTTCAAAGACTTGAAATACTTTTTGTTAGGGGTTTTTGAGAATTGTAACGGTGAAAATCATATACCTTGAACTTTTTCCCTTTGTTTGGGACTCAATTTTGAAAATGCAACAATTATAGTCTATTCGTGGGGGTTGGCAACATTTATATCTATTTTTAAAGTTTAAATTTGATATTTATTGTTTTAATTGAATAGAGTAGTTTATAAGTAATAGTTATGATTGGGAATAAAGAGAAATATTCTATCAATTACATAGAAACATATAAATAAAACAACAAAAATTGAAATTCATAGTTTTTTACTAATAAGATATAGATTGAAAGTGAGTTCATTCATACAAAGGAGACAAACAAAATATAAGGTCAATCATTTAGAGAATGAGAATTCATTGACACTCTATAAGAAACACATAAATGTTGGACTATAATATTAAGGTGAAAATCAAATCTACAAAAGTACAGTATATACAACAAAACTCAATAAATCAAAAGAAAGCACTCGCAATAAATAATTTCTTGTATGTGATATTGCCTATGATTGACAATCTAAAATTGGCAATTAATCTATCTAGTTTTCTTTTTACCAAATTGCTTGTGTAGACACCTAAAATATGACCTTATCCAACCAGACCTAATTTTAGACTATCCTTAGCCATTAATTAAATAAATATCTACTATTTATTTAATTATTTATATTTTTATCTTAATCCTTTAATTAAATAAATATTTATCATTTATTTAATGAATATCCCTTTGCATGATCCCATTGATTGCCATTTTTCCTCTATCCTTGTCCATCCAGTCCTGGCCCTTCATCTTATTCACATGGATCATAATCTAACTTTGTCCTCATCTGACAAATGTCCCTTTCACATGTTTAACTAACTTATTATCTAGATTAATTGAACCTAAACATCTATCCAAAATTCAAACTAATTTTTCATCTTATCCATTCATCTCATTTAACCTCTTAATCTCAGTCATTGCCATAAGGATTTTTATCCTTATCTCAATCCTAAACCTAGATCCTATCTATCATTTGACACTTTTCATATGATTGCATCTTTGATTGAAACCCTAATCCTCCCTCAATCTTAGTCATCCATCATCAATCATTCCTATCCATTGATTTTGCCTCTTCACTACTCTATATCTAGAGGTTCTCATCCTTCATTTTGACATCTAGAATCAACTATCATACCTACATGGTGTCATTTTGATCATTTATCTATCAAGCTTGTCATCATCATTATCAAATCATATCAAGGTTATGTTAAAGCATTGAGCAATCCACATATCAACATCAAGCAACAAATCAAATGGAATAAGGGTGCACTCCATTTTCACTCATCAAGAAGAGAAGAGAAGATTAAGTGAAGGTATTGTGCTTTTGTCTTATTTTTTTTTTCCTTCAATATTTTCCAACCTCTTCATTTTGGCATGCTTGTGGGACCCTCATCCCTGAACTAACATTTTCATGATTTTTTTATGAGTTTTGGTTATGCAAATTTCATTTTTTGGCCCTAGACTATGAAGTGCCACCTATGTCTCACATAAAGGTGCCTTTTTTCATAGAGTTGTGCCTCTATTGCATAAAGTTGCACCCATGTTTCATGAAGTGGTGCCTCTGTCACCTAGAACTACACTTTTGTTTTGAAGCTTGCAATTGATCAATTTGACCTAGATCTAAGGTTTTCCTAAATTTTGAGTCCTTGTTTTTTAGAATTGTGTCATTCTAACACTCTATTTTTGTAGTTTGATTCACTTTTTCCTTACAAAAATTAGGGTTTCTAGGGCTTTGAAAAACTAGGGTTTCTTGTAAAATTTCTAGGTGATCTAGGGTTTTCCTCATTTTGAGATATTTTGAGCATATAACCTAACATGTTTTGGCAAGTTATTTGTATTTTCAAGTGTCTTATAGCTTCATTTTACAAATTCCCCAACTAGGTTGATGAAAAACTTTATTTTTTGGCTCTTAGAGGTCGTTTTCAAGTCTTATCTATAAAAATGCACCTCGGTTTCATAGAGTGGTACCTTTGTTCCATAGAGTTGCACCTTTGTAGCCTAAAGTGATGCTTCTTCATCATAAAATTGTACTTATGTTCTACAAAGTGGTGCCTTAGTCAAGGAAAAGTATGCTTTTGTTTCAAACTACACTTTCTAGGGTTTTTGAGTCATTTTCCTCATCTAACCTTTATTTTTGAGCAACTAACACATGGTGCAACCGTATAACACTTTTCAAATACCATTATCATTGAGATTACTAATGGTTTTATGTTGATTCATTGGTACAAGCCTTTATTTTCCACTAATCTAGGCACCTAAAGTAGCTTAGTGGGTTTAATGAATATTGTTTGTTGTGCTTGGAAGTATGTGTGGATGTATGTTCTCTCCTTGCACTTAATGTGATTTTGGAGATCAAAAATCCCCCATTTATTCATTTATTTTATGTTCTAATTGTCATCCCAAGGCTAACTAGCTTGTGTGTATGCTCGCCCCTTATGTTTTGTGTGATCTTAAGTGTCCAGAAATACCTAGTATAGTCTTTCCTATTAGAAGGATTGCTTGGGGATTTTATCACCTTAAGGACTACCTCAACCACATTTTTAGGCAGGGATATAAAGGGGGAGAGTGAAATTTTTACCTCAAAGTATAGCTAGAGTCATTCAAGCCAAGCCTCATCCTTAGTCTGTCAAGAGTCATTTGGTGATGAGAGAAGGAGAGACCCTTCTAATCTCGGGCACTATTAGACAATCTCACCATTCACAGATCCACTAAGAACCTTATTTTAAAAGCTTTAAGACCAGTGATTGTTACTTAGCGTGGTGTAGGGTATAGTATCATGCTTGAAGTTACTCACCATGTACTTTCTCTTGTTAAGGTGACACATACTCCTTGGTAGGGCCTTTTCTTTCTAAGGTGAGAGGTGTAATGCTACATGACCTTTGCATACCCTAGTTACCCATTCATCTGAAGGTATTATGCCTTTGGTAGGTGGGCCTACATTAAGTTAACCCACCTACTTGACTAAATATAGGTTGTGTTATCGTGTTTGGCATGTTTTCATGTGTGAAACCAGTGAAGCCATTTAGCTTGCATTTTTGAAACTTATCCTTATCACCTTGAAAGTCAAGTAAGCCATTGTATCTTCTTATTTGATTATCTCTTGCCAAAAATTATCCAAATCCATCCCAGGCTATCAAATTGTGCTTTTGCATCATCCTTTGGCACATTTACATCATCTTGAGATGCCTCTACATAGTTCTCTATGAAGCCACAACTTTGTAGCTTGAAGCTACACTTATGTAATTTCACCATCATTTGACCATCTTGGGACCTCAATTTTCAATCTTGACCTTTCCAATCCTAGAGAAGACCTAGGTGACCCTTCCTCATCCATCATTTCACCTAAAACATCAACCACTTGCATCATATCCATCCAAAATCTATCATCTTGCTCTCATCCTATCATTTTCATCCATCATCACAATCTAGTCATCACAAAGAGCTTGGTCCTATCAACCATCAAACTATCCTTATCATCCTTATCATCATCATTGTTTTCATCATTGATCTTCCTTATCTTCCTATCTAATTCACATCTTATCATCTCAAATCCTTATCATATCTATGTTGGTATGTGGAGCTTGAACAATCTTGATGTTTAAATTTTTCCCACTTTGCTCGGTGTGTTTTCCCCGCAAATTAATTAATGGGGGAATGCAAGGGAGACAAAGCCCCTCTTTTGGGGTTTGGGGGGTATTATCCCCCCAATGGGGCCTGGAGGCAAAGCCCACAGTGGGGGTCTAGGGTAAATGCCCCTATCGTGGGCTACTAGGGGTAGTGCCCCCAGAGTAAAAATTGCTTAATTTGTATAAAGGAAATTTATTATTTGTTGCCATTATAATTTAGTTAAAAACAGTTTGAAAAAATACCTAGAAATTGAAGATTTTCCTTGATAATTGGAAACCAACTATCATAGTTTTGGATAGTCACGAATTGGTTTTGGATTCACATTGTTGCATGAAACTAGTATAGATGCGAGTGTACAGTTGTTGAAAGACACAATTTTGTGACAAAAATTACACAGGTTTAGTGTAGGGCACACATAACACTGTGCATGGGAAAACAAAGTAGTGAATTTGTGAATTAATTGTTGCACATTGCAACCATTTGTTTCATGTTAAATGTAATTTGTATTTGTTGGAACTTAATTCATAAATAGACTGGTGTTTTGTGGACGTAGCCCAAGAATAAGGGTGAATCCCATTAATTATTTTCTCACCTTTAATTTTTGTGAATTTATAATTCCTTTGTTTCATTCTTCTATTTTTTTTAAATCAAATGTGTATTTAATTGTTAATTTGAACTCTTCATTCCTGCCTACAATTCCTAACACTTTGAACTATCTTACCTTCTTATCATAATCTATATCACATCCTATCAAAATCAATCTTGTCAAGAGTCTATCTAGATCCTAATCCTTGATATCAAAACCCACATCAAAGTATTATTTAGGATATTATCCAAGCCTTAGTAAGCATATCCAAGCCTTGCTCAAGTGATTATCCAAGCTTTAGTAAGCAAAACCAAGCCTTTCTTAGGCAATTATCAAAGTCTAGTGTAAGAAAAACCCCATCATTATCAATCAAGGATCTTGTTAGCTTGAGACACAATTGGTCTTGTCTCCTCCATTTTATCATTATCCCCTTTCCATCCATCTCATAATTATCCCATTTCTATCCATTTCACCATTATCCCCTTTTCATCCATTATATCATCCCAATCCTCTCAAATCTAAGGTCTACCCTAATCATCCTAGCCACTTTCATATCATCTCACAATTCATAGGTCCCTCTCTCTTGGATTCCTATCACAAGGCCCCAAGCAAGAAAGAAAATTATGGCCTCTCAAGATTTCCCTTCATCATATCATGATACACCCTTTAAGGAGGTAGCCCACTAAATCCCCATGGAGAATCCATTTTCACCTTACATCATCTATGATCATGATTCAAGTGACCAAGACTCCCAAAAATCATTAGAGGACTTTTCCCAAGATACCCAATCTATGAAATTGATGAATAGATATATCATGAAGCATCCTGGCCAATATATCCTTATGCTTGCAAACAAAGGTGCCAAATTACCCCATGATTTTGACACATTCTCAAATCATACAACAACCTCCTTCTACACCTCCACCTTCTATTCATCATAATCTTACATATCTTCCATCTTCTTCTAATCCTCATAATGCTTCATATTTTCCCTCTTCTTCTAATCTCCCCATTTCATCTCAAACCCTTAATCCTACATCCCACTTACATATCAATCCCCTCTCACACCCAAAATATTTCATCACATATCCCACAACCTCAACATTATATCCCTTATCATCATATCTCAACATCCATCCTTCCTAACACATCATATCATCTCCAAACCTCATATCCAATTTCTTCCAACCCCATCTCATTTTCCCTTAAATATATCCAATCTTTCAATCCCATTTCATCCTCTTATCAATATCAACATATACCATCCTCACAACCTCCCATATCCAACTATCAATCGCCTCCTTTTAATTTCACAAGTACTTTGGCCCAAGATGTGCAACAAATAAAATATACCCTCAAGGGACTTCAACTAGGATATCACAAGAAATCTTATACCTTTTAAGAACTATGTCCTTATCCTTTTGATAAGCCCATCACCATGATTCCCTTTCCCTATAATTTTGAAATGCTTAAATTTGACAAGTACAAGGGAAAGTGAGATCCTAGGGAACATTTAAAAGAATTTATATTGCATACCAAGAGGTTTCCTATCTTGATACATACCTCTTGAGTCTCTTCCCTAGAAGCTTGGGTGGACAAGCCCTTGATTGGTTCACTCACCTCCCCCTTGGGAAAATCACAACATTTTTTAAGCTAGCCAATAAATTTGTCACTCAATTTTCCTATGACATAGAACATGATATCACCATGATGGACCTTACAACACTAAAAAAATAATGGTGAATCCTTTGCCTCATTTTTACAAAGATGGAGACATCTTGCTAGTCTCTTTGTATGATCCATACCTAAAAAAAACTCATCACTATCTTTGTCAGAAAACTTAAACATTGAATTAGGCTTCTTTCTTTGCATGCAATGTGCTCACTCCTTTGATGAGATCATAGAAAAAGAGTAGCTATTGAAAAATCCCTTATCGCCAAATGCCTATTCAAGATATACAAAGAAGGAAGAGACAACAATCCTAATCTAGTGACAAATCTTGTTTTTGGAATAAAAACAAAAACATGGTCAATGATGGTGTGACTGATTCAAAACATGTTCAAATATCTAAATACCTCCACCATAATAATCTCACTACAATCTATCTCCCCAAAAAATATGTGGTTATCCCTGAAGGTCAACCTAAACGACATACTAGACGTGAATATACCCCCTTGGGTGAACCAATCAAACTCTTTTTGTACAAGATCATCCACACTAACATGATCCAATTGACACCCATAAAACCCCTTGGTCCTGACATGCCTAAACACTCTTGGTACAAAGAACAGGAATTTTGTGACTACCATAGGGTTCATGAATGAAAACCTCCTCATGCATGAAACTCAATAATTTTATCCAAGATCTTATTGATCAAGGAGATATCTCTATTGAAGGCCATACATCCTCTAATGAAAAATTGGTATATACAAGCATCATTTTCTTCAATGTAATGATGGTAAAACTTTCACATCATACAACATAGTGCCATATAAATACAATAACAATATCTCATATGATTCCATCATTGGTTGCATTGAACCAAGTCCTTCCTAAGTAGCTATCATAACTATCAAAGTGCCTAATTGTGTTGTCACTACCCAACATGGTCAAATTATTATTCAAGGAGTTTCACCCTCCTCTCAACCTACCAATCAATATAGCATTTTGGACCACTTGAATAAAATACTAGCACAAATGTCTATCCTTGAGCTACTTAAAACATCTCCCATCCATAAGGACCTTCTTGAGAAAGCCCTCCATGAGTCTTGTGTCCCTAATGACATTGATCTTGTCCAATTTCAAGCCATGATAGGACAATTATCATTTCCACAAGCTCTTATCTTTTCCACTAGAGACATGCCTTCCATCAATCCGTCTCGTAATCATATGCTTCACATTCAAGCCCACACCCATAAAACCATAATCAAATGTGTCCTAGTAGATGGTGGATCAGGACTTAATCTTTGCAACCTAAGCCTAATAAAGTAACTTATATATTTTGATGATGTTGTTGAGCTCCACACTAAAATTACCATAAAAGCATATGATGAAGTTGAGCATGAATCTAAAAGATCTATCAAGCTAGTCATCTAGTTCAGACCTACAAAATAGGTCTCCAATTATTCACCTTCATCCAAAATAGTTAGGGGAATCTATCAAAGAAAAAATGAGTTTGTTGATTCTAAGTCTTCATCCTCATTACCTTCATTCAATCCATACACTTTACCAAATCCACCCATATCCGTACATCCATCATATCATCCCATCCCCTTGGAAATGTATCTCAATGGAACTTTTATGGTAACCCATTCACATACTTTAATCCAAAGGTTACCCAAACCCCTTTTCAAGTGAAGCATGGTGACCCTTGTACTACACACATTAGGGATCATATCTTAGCTCCCTCCACCTGCCACATAAAGCATCCTCCATCATCCATATCATACCATCCATATCCATATATCACACTTTTGCATACATCCATTAAAGAGCATCCACCATGATTGCAGTATCATCAAGTCTCATTTATCCAAAAAATCAAAAAACCCAAAAAAGTCAAAAAATAAAAAATAAAAATCGATAAAAAAAAGAAAAGAAAAATAATTTGTCCATAGGTGAAAGCCACTCAATGGTTCCTTGGATAAGTACAATGGTGAAAACCTATAAACAGGTGTCATGTTTAGTAGTCTATTGTCCACCATCTCCTAGGATATCATCCCATCCGCTATCATTCTCATGTATATCATAATAAACTATCACCCATCTCCATCCATTCATCCATAATAAACCTATCATTGATTTTCCTTGATCCTTGATCATGTTTCATCCCTTATCCATCCATTATCACCCACCCTTCCACATGCTTTCCCAAGCATTAGATACGAAAGTTACATCTACATTATGTTAAGGATTTGATCTTGTATATCCTTGTAGAGTATGAAAAGTAAACCACTACGAAGGATAATCAAATCCCTTGAGGATCCAAATTTCAACCCTCCACTCAAGTAAGCCTTCAAGTAACTATGACCTTCAAGATTACTTATTAATTAATTAAATGTGTATTTTAAGGAGCACAAAAAAATATTCGAACCCTTTTAGACTTCAAAAATTGAAATTAAGGTATAGAGGTCTTCCAGACAACTCAACAAGCTCTCTATCTAGGACTAATGCATGGCTATAGGATGAAAGCATGTCGCACTAGTGTTTCACACAAACAAAAAAAATTCTTCTTCAACTAACCAAAAGAACCATCAAAATTTTGAGTTTTTTCTTTATTCTATGTATAATTTGTATTAAACACCAATCCATAATTACACTTGTTTCTCTTTTTCTTGCATCTATAAATTTTATCTACTTCCTAGCAAGAGCTCTTTTTACACATGATTTGACTCCATCATGCTCTCTTTTACAATTCCAAAATTCAAAGAAATTCAACATATTTTGGACATTATTTTTTATGGTCTCTACATAGCCAATAAAACATTCAAGCATTTTTTATGCAGGAGCATCCAAGTGAAGGGCAATCCTCATCAATAAAAAAAGAGGGCATTTTATTTTATTTTCTTAAGGTTTGGTAGGAAATTTATTTAATAGGTTAATTTGCAAAGATAAAGTAAAATAAATATTAAATAATTTCCTTTTATTATTTTGTTGCAAATTTTGGGAGTGGAGATAATTTAGGAGCGAATTTTGGAATTTGTTAATTTCAAAAACTAGCAAAAATGGACTTGGGAATGGTTTTGGAGGAAGTTATAAGTTTTAATGATGCATTTAAAAATTTCCTAAAATTATGTATGCAAAAGTGGGTGCTCAAGGTGAGTTGGCAGAGTTACAATGGAAACTACCCTAAAATCTAGGGATGGACTCCCATTTTGGCAATTTTGGTGGGAGTGGGTTGAGAAAATAATTTTTAATATTATGTAAGTTTTTTGGAATTTATTTTTGGAGGTTTCTTCCCAAATTGGTTGTGGCTTTTGGTTGGAGAAGCTTTGGGAGCCTGCTTTTGAAGATTACAAGCAATTTGGGGTATGTTTTGGTAGCCATTCTTGGCTAAAATTTTGAAGGTTGTTATTCGCAGTGTAGTTCCTTCTTGTGGGGGTTGGCGGATAACATTATTGAAGGGTTTTATTGCAGGTTTAGGATGAAACTTGCCTTAACAAAATTTTTGGTAAAATGCTGATTACAATTGCAACAAAGTTGGTGAGTTGCAGTTGAAGGCCTTTGAGAGTATGCGAGAGAAATTTTTTGAGGAGACAATTTGAATCTATTTTTTCATATTTTGTTATATTTAGTTGCCAATCATTTTGTGATTTTCATCAACGGCCCATATGGCTTTGCAATCATGAAATTTTAATTGCCAATATATATAATTCTTGAATTTCAAAGAGATTTAGAATGAACAAAAAGGATGAATACTTCTTACAGGTACAGTGATGTTACAAAAATTTCTTGGTATCACCATTTGGAGGTTGGATTACTCATTTCATCAATAATTATCAGGCAGAGGGTTCCTAAAAGTGTCGAGTAGAGCATCAAATGAGATATGGTGCACAGGGACTTATGGTGTGTGTTTGGTTGTGTGAATAAATTGTACTTTAGGACGTTCACCAAAGAGAGAGGATGGGACCCAGACCATGGGAACCCATAAAATTATTAGAACATTATTGGGAAGAAGCCGAAATGTCTAGAAGTGTGAAAAAGCTCAAACTAAGAGATGTAATGGAAAAGATGGTCAGGAGAAGTCGAGATAAAGAGAGATGTCGGGAAGAAAGATTACTGAAAGAAGGGACAAACTCTAAAGAAAAAGAAATAAAGGAAAGGATGGAAAATCGTCAGTCCTGGATCTATAAGTTAATAAAGTAATTCCGTTATATTATCAGAATATTCATTAAGATAAAGAAAAGTATCGGTATAATTATGTTAATAAAAATTTACATGCACAAAAGAATTAGATGGGGATTGTGGATGATGTTGTAGCAATTCAAATAATGGATTTTGATAGTCCTAGATTTGACAAAGGGAATGATGAAGAAGAAGATAGTCTCCTGTTGAAATAGGAGATAAAAAAATTAGAAAAATGATTTCAAGGGGAAATTATAGAAGAAAATGAAAAGAAAGGGGTTGCAGTTGATACATGCCTCTTTGAAGGAGGAAAAGTTGCAGCAGTGAGCAAGGGGAAGAAAATAGAGGTAATTGTTGATTTATCGAATTTTGTCAATGTTGCTAATGAAGTTAATTTTTGTGAGGGTGAAATGGTAAAAGGAAGTGAAGAAAGAGAGATGGTAAGATACAACAATAATAGGTTACAAGATGAAATGCAACAAGGTATGATGGATTTTGTTGACATAGAAGAAGAGGGTGAAGGAGAAATACATGAGAAAATTATGTAGATAGAATTTATTGATTTTCATAAATTTGTTAATACTGATTTGAGTGCAGATGTTGAGAATGATCAAGTGGGATGGAAAGATGAACCATGGTATATCAAAGTGAAGAAGAAGAAACAGTGGATAAGGAAGAAATGTGGATGAAGAACCAACACATAATCTATAAATGTTTATGAGTTCAACTCATGAAACATTTCAAATTACCTTAGGTGTTTGATGTAGGAGCATCCAGGTGAAGGGAAATCATCATCAATAAAAAAAGAGGGCATTTTATTTTATTTTCCTAAGGTTTGGTAGGAAATTTATTTAATAGGTTAATTTGCAAGGATAGACTAAAATTAATATTAAATAATTTCCTTTTATTATTTTGTTGCAAATTTTGGGAGTGGAGATAATTTAGGAGGGAATTTTTGGAATTTGTTAATTTCAAAAAATTAGCAAAAATGGACTTGGGCATGGTTTTGGAGGGAGTTATAAGTTTTAATGATGCATTTAAAAATCTCCTAAAAATATGTATGCAAAAGTGGGTGCTCAAGGTGAGTTGGTAGGAGTTACAATGGAAACTGCCATAAAATCTAGGAATGGACTCCCATTTTAGCAATTTTGGTGGGAGTGGATTGAGAAAATCATTTTTAATATTTTGGAAGTTTTTTGGCATTGATTTTTTGAGGTTTCTTCCCAACTTGGTCATGGATTTTTGCTAGAGAATCTTTGGGATCTTGTTTTTGAAGATTACAGGCAATTTGGGGTATGTTTTGGTAGCCATTCTTGGCTAAAATTTGAAGGTTGTTGTTGCAGGTGTAGTTCCTTCTTGTGAGGGTTGTGGATATTGCTATTAAAGGTTTATTGCAGGTTTTAGGATGTTTTTTCAACAACAAAAATTTTGGTAAATCATGATTTATTACAACAAAAGTTAGATGAAGTTTGCAGGTTGAAGGAGCTAGAAATTGGTACAAGAAGAAATTTTGAGGGAGAACAATTTGAATTTATTTTTTTGCTTTCATATTTCAATTATATATCAGATTGTAATTAGATTTTTAGTGCTTTTCATCAGCCCATATGGCTGCACAATCATTAAGTTTTAGTTATGCTATGTAATTCTTGAATTTCAAAGAGATTTAGAATGAACAAGGATGAATACTTCTTGCAGATTTTTGTTGATGTTACAAACAATTTCTTAGTGCATATTATGTTGTTTGGGAGTTTATGTTAGAGGGTTGGATTCTATTTCATCATTTTTTTAACTATCCTATATAATTCTTTGACCATATGAGATATTGTGTCATCTAGATTTATTTTTTCTTTAAATTATAAAATATTTTGAAACAATCTTGTATAAACTCTAATAAATATAATTATTTATCACTCAAATATATACTCCAAAAAATTTATGTCATGTTTTGTACTCTCATTTGCACATTTGTATACAATATGAACAAAAGTTGTCATTTGTACTAAATTATAATATTGAGACCAAATCTTTTCTTATGGAGCAAGAGTGTAGGTTTTTGCAAAGTTAACCACTTGGGTATATTCCAATTGGGAATGCATTTTTGCATATAAAAAATTGTTCATCAAGCCATTGAGAATATTGAATTTTTTTCACATATTTGTACACAATCTTACTCTTAAATACATGTACACTACTTTGTTCTATCATCAACACTTTCCAAATTTTTTATCCTTGATGTAAGAGCACCCAGATCCATATTTTTAGTTTTTTTTTTTTTAATTTGGATTTTTTTGGTGGTTTCAGGAATCTCTTAGCATTAGGAAGTCTCTTGTGTGGTCAAAATTGAATTTTTTTAATTTTTGTCATATCACTATTTTAAGGCACTATAGGTAGTTTTATGAAAATAATTGTTACTTGAAATCTATGAGGGCTATTCAAGATTCCTCTTATATGGAAATTAAATGATGCATTTGACTCACATTGGTGAAGGTTTCATAGTCAAATTCTGAATAGTTTGGGAGAATTTTTTTTTTTTTTGTTCTTAATCAGCAATATACGAGAAATATAAAATCTCAAGATTTTTAGAAGTTGGAGAAAAATCACTTGGGAAACATTATAATATCATCACACACATCTTGGAAAGTTCTAAGGTGATTATGAGCCTCTAGTAATAATTTATACAAAAAGTAAAAAAAAAAGAATTTTATCAGCATTCAAATTCATCTTGCTAGTTAATTGAGTGGTTAATAAGAGGGAAAAACCTTCATATTTTGTTTTTAAATAGAATATTTTGGGAGGCATTAGAAACTCTTCAAGGGTGTGATTTTTATAGGAATACAAATCTTTTGTGTGAACAAATTTAAAAGGCTGAGACTAAAAAAATCACATTTTATTTACTTTAATCCAACAAATTTCATAAATACAAAGGTTAATTATGTCTTAATGGAAAGCATCATCGAAATGCTCACGAGATCTGAAACTCAGGCATAAAGTAGAAGGTCCATCTTCCGCGTCATCTTTCTCGAACAAAGAGAACTATCCATGAAAAACGTAATCTCCGGAAATATATTCGCGTTGGTCGTTCGGCTAATCTCATCATAAGAACCTTCAAGATGTTGTGTTGAAGATAGGGGGAATTGTAGGTGTTTGAAGAAGTTAGCAAGAGAGAAATAGATGGAGAAGGCCAAGAGAGGCCATCTTTGTAATGTTTTGTGTAAGATTTTGTTTAAAAAGAAAGTTGTATTTAAATGTG
>VDFB02048767.1:0-18169 GCA_007258455.2 Sequoia sempervirens
TAAAAGAAAGAATGGAGCTCGACATGGTTACGCTAGACAGAAAAGCAACCCCCCTGAAAGAAAATGCCGAATGGAAGAGAGAAGTATGAAGAACGAAACACTAAATCACTAGGCAAGCCAAGACCAAGATAATGTCTGCATGCATCTTCATGTGCATTTCACCAAGATACAGTGGCAAGGGTGGTGGGGAGTTACCGCCATCCATCTCAAACAAAAAAGAGTTACTTTTCCTCCCAACATTTTCATTTTCCCCAAATGCGATTCAAAGGTTCACATTAATATAGCAATAATATTTAATTCAACTCCCTACTCCAAGGTGCGCCGTAGGAGTTAAATTCATGACCTTTACAAGGAGGATGAAGATACACATTTTTAAATTGACTTGTTTTGCTCTTACCTTGAGTTGAAGTCAGTTACTTGTTTTTAAAATTATATAATTAAGTGTGATAATAACACAAGGTTATGACTACCATGTTAGCAATCTTACGCCTAACTCGTGACTTGATGGTAATTGGTTCTTTTATAGACTGTGGCCTCTCCTTGATGATGTTTCCCTTTCCTTCGAGTTGTTGTCCATCCTGCATCCACTTGGCAAAGAAATAGGGTTAGACCATTCTCTGTTTCCTTTTCAAAATAAAAGAAATCATTCATAATTGCAGTTATATCAAATAAATTAAAAATTATTTTCCCAATTTTCACATTCTCATGAAAGGTAGTTGATCACAACTAACATAACGACCATATTATTATTGCCATAGTCTTGTTCAAGACAAGGGATGTAATAGTTTGAGGGTGAGGTGTTTGGATTTTGGGGCCCTTCACACCTTAGAATGTGGTGCCCAACTCCATGGAGGAAGTTTGAATGGGTTTCAGATTGAATTTGTTGGATATAATGCTCTATAGGGGAGTGTACCATTCCAGGACCTTGCTGGTTCAGTGCATACTGAAATATTCCGAGCCAAATTTTTTTACTTTTTCAAATTGCAGATTACAAACCAATGCACTCGTTAAGGTTAGCAGCTAAACCAAAACGTGCTGAAGCAACTCTAACCAGAATGTACACCAGGATCCCGATGTGGGCAAGGTGTGAGCATTGGTCAGAGGATCTAAATCAAAATGCTTATGCAAGAACTCTAACCAAGAATACCAAACCCGATGATGGCGAGCATATGGTCGAGGGATCCACGAATCTAGTAATAGCGAAAGCACACTTTCGACACCAAATGTACTTTCTCACTCCAATACGAGTAAAATGACCATATAGGCGAGGAGATAATAGAAATTACAATGCTTGAAAGAAATAACTATAATGCGAAATTTTCGACACCGAGAATGTGCTTTCTAACCCAGTGGGTAAAGAGCTACCATAGGTAGGAGAAGAAATACAATTACAATTACAAAATGTAAATATGAGCATTACAAAACGCAGGATTAAGCAAGATGAAAGCTGGCATCGATTACTATGGAAACACAAGGAAAAGAATTTGCTTGCCAAGGCATGGGAATTTGAAATGATTAGCATTACATCATATAAGAACTCTCAGGTGGCTTGATTAGAGATTACCCGGAGTTCAATAAAATCTCTGTAGTCAAATAATAATTACGTTTTTTCAACAATGCACTTTTTAAATTAAAACCAGCAACCTAGGAATTCACTCCATATACTCCTTATCCTCATTTCTCACCCAAAAATGATCCTCCAAATCTAATGCAATAGACCCTCAAAATGATGGCCTTAAATGTAGAAATGGCATCTAAAATGGTTATTAATTAATGACCACGGATCGAGGCACTCAGAGAGTCGCCCCTACAAGGGAATGACAGTTTGCTTTATAAAATCATACGCTTCATATTAAAATCTGCAAATATTCATGGAAAGGGGTGCAAAACTGTGAGGAGAAAATAATGAGACAATACCGAGGCTTGAGCTGCTATTGTATTTTTACTTGACTTATGATTAAAAACATCAATCTGCTACAATGAATGTGCAACTCCAGAAAACCACTAATATGCATAAAACTGATTTACATATCCTCACAAAGACTAAAAATGCAGAAATCTCACAATAAAGCATTCAAACTACACTATCTCACCACTAGTCGCTATCTTTCAAGCGAGAAGCAATCCCAAAGCCAATCCGGCAGCATAACATTCCTGTAGATAAAAGATGTGAAATGATGCTCAAGGCCTCCTTTTTATAACTTCCTGTTGACTTCTCGAAACCCTAAAAATCCACTTTAATGCCAAACCCTAATCCTCTCTCCAAAATGGCGTCCTTTTCCTTTCAAGCTTAATATTGATATTTTAATTAAATTCACCTTGATAAATGCGCCCTCATTAAACCTGCTTTGACTTTGGAAAATTCAATATAAATTTAATATATCCTCAATGATGGCGCCACTCTTCAAGTCCACCTTTTAAAATAACATTAAGTTATTTGACTAGGCCAAGGTGATAAAATAACATTTAAAATATAATGTTATTTTTAAGTGAAATAAGCTCATCCCCCAAAACTGCATTCTGAAGCCCGAAACTGAATACGCCACTGGAGTCAACTGAAGAGGAAAGTCAACTGCCTGAGACCAACCTGTTTACTACCAAAAATATAATTTACTAAAAATAGTAAACTCCTAGAAATGCTCAGAAAGCCGAGACGAACATACCACTGCGAAGCTCTCTGAAAACCCAGAAAGAATCCGCCAATGAATCCACCAACTCTGAGCAAAGACATCCTTAAAAATAGGAAACCCTAATTTTACCTTCTGACTAGCCTTCGGGTTTCCAGAAAAAAGGCCAACGGCCACTGGAAAGATCATGCTCTTCCCAAAATTGCTTGTCCTCAAGCTATACCACCACAACTCCAGAAATTTTAAAACTAATCCATACGCAACAAGTATGATCCCTGGTTCCCAAACCAAACGCAGGAAGGACCCACCATGCCGATGCTGCTCCACTCTGATCACATCCGTGAAATCATCATGCCTATGCTGCACTAACCCTCCTTGTAACCCCAAAGTGTTACCCTCCATGATACCCAAACCGAAAGATCTTAAAGGAGGGGGATCAAAATCATGCAACATCTCATGTCCACAATGCCCCGAATTAACAGTATCAACCATACTACTGTCAATCACAATTCTAAGCCATAGGAGAGATAGTCTACTCAAATCAAAATCAAACTCCTCCGCATGCCTCCACATGGTAACAAACGGAACCATGACTGCCAGTGTGACCTCTACAAAACTTCTTGCAAGAAGGAAAGCAATCCTTTGCAAGAGCTCAACGGACTCATACTCATGTCTCCGCATGAAGCTACTATGCCTCATCTGAATTATACTGACACAACCATGAAGACTACAGAAAACAATCATAGTTCCAGCCCCATGAGTCTCAGAATGGTGAACCAAAGCATGTGAAAGACTGCTGTCCTGAATCAAAACTGAGAGTAAATTGTCAAAGTTTACATCACCAACCATCATAAGATGAATTTGGAGAGTAGGAAAGGTGTGAAGGGCCAAATAATTGCTGCTGATCAAGGCTAGGATCAGCGTAGTGCAATCTGATTCTCGAGTCCTACCCAAAGAAAAACAACAACACCACTCAAAATCCCAAGCGTGAGCATGTGAGATGACCATCGAGCTGCAAGGTGACACCTCCAAGGTGGTTGGAAAACACACTAGATCCATCTCCATGAGAAAACTACCACTTCTTTGATCAGGAGTGATTAACCAACTCTCCTGAATGAGAGAAACACAACATGTAAGGTGGTTGGTCTGCCTCAAACCAGCAAGCTCGAGTCTCAAAATCTGTCCTGGTTTTAGCCGAGAATCACTCTCAAGAGCAACTGTCGTTCCATTTCTCCCAAACCATATAAAATCTCTCTCAATCCATTTGTTGATGAACAAATGGAACTTATCAAGAAAGGCACACTAAAGAGAACAACCTTTTTAAAAGTCTGAAAATTTGATTCTTATTCCTCCATAAATTCTTTTTTCCACAAATGGTATGCTCCATCAACCCATGTTGAGAATCCCAAGCTTGGATACCCAACTGAAAATAATCTCCAGCACTCTGGCAAGAAAACATAACACATCTCTGAGTGCTGGTCAAAATCAAGTGCATACTTGTAAAATTGGCATTCCCTCTGATGAACCTTTGAAACCTATCCATGAAAGCTTCAGGAACACTGGAGCATGAAACATAAGATGACTTCAAATTCAACTCCCAGAACAAACTAGCATCACTCAACCCAAGGAATGGATTGACAAGAGTACAATTACCATATTTTGGTCCATTTTCCAAAGTGAAGACTGCATCCTCAATCCCTCTTAAGCATTCTTGATCAAACAATCTTCTTGGAAGATTACCAATTTCAAGGAGCGAATCTCCCTCATGTTCGGCTTGCAAATCTTCAATAAGCTGAAAATCACATTCCATATTGTGTCGAGAAACTTCATCAGGATCCCATTTCATGCTATTATCAATTGATGTTTCATCTTCCATCACAAAAAGAGGATTATCATAAGTTTCCTCAACACCCACTTCAAAGAGAGGATTGTCATAAACTTGAAAGTCATCCTTTTCATCTTGCTGCTCCAAATCAGCACATGCAACTTTTGATTTTTTTGAGACACTTTCAAGATCAAACTCCCCTTGAAGACTATCAAGCTCCTCAATTACTTGTTTGATTTCTTCAGCTCTTTGTGCATTCTCTTGTTCCTTAGAAGGTTTGAAATCAACAAGCTGATCTTCTACCTCCATTAATGCTACTTGAGTTTCTTCTAACATAGCCTTTGTTGATTCAAGCTCATAAGTAAGCTCATCAACCTTTCTCTCTTTTCCTTGGAAAGCACTGAAAGTCTTCTTTGCACGTTCAATGGCATGATCCCGATCTTCAATCAAGTGTATGTAATCAGATTTCAATGTTTCCACAAAGTCTCTGATAAGTTGCAAATTGGGAAGAGCAACTTCATCTTTCACTCCTCTTGGTCTCTCTTCAAGCTGAGCCTCCCAAATAAGCCCTTCAATCAGACTATGTGTGCGATCAAATCTAGATAGGACTCGCACTTCATCTTCAACGGACACCTCAGGTTGGCCTTCACACTCATAAGAATGCGAAGATGGTGAATCGTTGATAGGCTGCAACTGAAAATCAGAACTTCGTTTCACGCTTTTGCTGCCCTCATTGTTGCTCCAACATTCTTGTATTTCACCACCAACTAGTGGAGAATGCTCAATGTCTTGGAAAGCATCACACTCCACTAAGCCTTCAACTCGTTGATTGCAATCAGCTTCATGCCTTGATAAATCAGATTTGTGTTTGGTAATTCCTCCAAACCTTTCATCTTCAAGAGCCATATGGCCCTCAAACTCTGTTTCCTCTTCCATGTTACTTTGATCAAACTTGAAAGCAGCCCCAAACTTAAGCATATTAACACCATTGTCTGCTGATAGAGAACCCTTATCAAGTTCCATTTCTTCATCCGGATCAAAGGGAAATTCATCCCATACCGGCTTGTCATCACTAAGTGCCTTCACACCTGGATCCCAAATGGTGAGAGGCTGATTGTTTTGATCTAGAAAAATTTCTTTGTTGCTGAAATATTCCAAGCCAGAATTTTTTCAACTTTTTCATTACAAGTTACAAACCAATGCAGCACTTTTAATTCAAAGTTCTTCTAAACCAAACAATGTTAGAAACAGCTCTAAGCAGGAATGTACACGAGGGATCAGATGTTAGGGGCAGGAGGGTGTGAGCATTAGTGGAGGATCTGAGACAGAAATGTATGCAAAAACTCTAACCAGAATGTGCCCTTTGAAGGGCGATCATATGGTCAGAGAGGATCCTACCAATAGCAAAGCTGAAATAACTCAGTGATAAAGAATGTGCTTCAAGCTGAGATGGAATGGGAGCTACCATGTAACGAAGATGCTAGAGTATGTCTGATTAAGGAAACAAAGCTGAATGCGGTGCTAAAACACCCGAGAATGTGCTTTCGGATGGGAAAAGAAGGCTACCATAGAGGCGGAGATGTAGATACAAAGCAATTACAGAATACAAAGGTAAGGCATTACAATGGAATGAGGTAGCAAGATTAAGAGCTGTGCTGAGTACTATATGGAAACACAGTATGATGAGAATTAGGCACTTAAGAGCATAGGGGTTAGAGGTGAATTCATGACATTTTAGATATAGAATTCCCCTTGCTTAATGGAAATACCAAACTGATTTCTTCTCTCAAAAACCAGATTTAAGATTCTGATCAAATCAGATCTGCACTTTTAAATGCAAAACCAACAACCCTAAAATCCACTAAAATGCTCACAACTCACTCAATACTTGTCAGAATGGCATGAGACTTGATGCAAACGAATGCTAGGATGATGACAATGAAGACTAGACAAAGAAACAGCTGACAAATTGAAGTATTTTTTTTTTTTTATACTTGCCAGGCGGAACAGAATGGTACAGCCTCTAGAAATGTTCTACCAACAAGATAAAATCAGATTCTTCATTATAAATCACCAAAATTCGCACAAATGGGCGCCTAGGGCATAGAAATGGTTCTAGCCAATACCCAGAACGAATATATTTTTATTTTTTGACTTATGAGCAAATACAACATGCAGCTATACTAAATCAGCAACTCCAGAACTTCATTAACATACTAGAAATTCAACTACAAATCCAAAATAACTACTACAATGCAAAATCTCACTACAAAATCCACTCAACTACAAACTAACTCTCCACTAGTTGCTATCTTTCAAGCAAGAAGTCGAGCCAAGGCTAGGAGGCATTCATTCCTCGAAGCAATCCCAATACCATTTCGGCAACATAACATTACTCAAATCATAAGATGATAAAATGAAGAGAGAAGGCCTTCTTTTATAGACTTAGTAGAGAATCTCTAGATGCTTCTAGAAAGTGCGCCCTTTTTCCAATTTGAATTTGACTTCATTTTCCCTCCAAGAGTGGCGTCCCTTTTTAAGAGCAAAAATAAATCTTTTAATAAAATAATATCTCCATCAAAGTTGGCGTCCAAATCCTCTAGCTAAAATTTGGCCTTTAGAAATATTAAAATATTTCCTCCATGTGAAAATACCCTTCAATGTCCCCCTTTTAAAGACAATATTAATTCATGATGCTAGAACAAGGAATTATAATGTTAAATTATAACATTATAATATAAAATATCTTATATCACCATGGAAATGCATCGGAAGCCAAATTCAACCATACCGTCTGAATAGACTGCCATAGTGAAGCCTACTGATTAGGAGTCAACAAGTCAACTGCTAAAAATAGAATTTTACTTTAAAATAAATGAAATCCATGTAATTGCTCAGAATGCCGAACCGAAACCACCAACGCGAAGCTCTCTGAAAACCCAAAAAGAATCCGCAATCCAAAATCAACAATTCCAAATGCAGACTAAGAAAAAAGACGAAAACATCCTCTAAGAAGTTTGGAAATACAGTTGACCGCTGGCACGGCATTCTGGGATAGGCCATCTTGAAGGGTGTAGTGCTAAAGCAGGGACATTACTGAGTGCAACACTTATTTAGGATTGTTCTTGGAATAGGTCAACTCCCAAATCACTAAAGCTGATATCTTCATAAATACCTCCCTCCAATGGTTGGGTTTGAAGTTCAAACCCAAAACCACCCTTAACACTGTCACTGAAATGAAGTAAGGAATCTTTAGAGCTAGCTGTTTGAAATTTTTTATCATCCTTATCTTCAATGAACCTATCATCTATAGGTATGTTTCTGATCTCATCATGAACAGTCCTATGCATGCCATAAAGGTCTTCTTGATCACTTGTAATAAATTCATCTTGTGAAAACTCTTGAGGAGTTTGAACAGCAACAAGAGGAAAACTATCCATCACTAAATCTTCAACAAGAGGAGGTACAGTCATGTTGGAATCATTACCAACTTTATCACTTTGGCAATGCTCATAGGCTGATTCAACGGGACCATAAGTATTTCCTTCTACTTGCTCTTCATCAGCAAACTCTTCCCATACAACAGTACTACTAAAATCTTCAGTGAAGC
Source organism: Sequoia sempervirens (assembly GCA_007258455.2). NCBI lineage: Eukaryota > Viridiplantae > Streptophyta > Pinopsida > Cupressales > Cupressaceae > Sequoia > Sequoia sempervirens. The sequence goes on from VDFB02048767.1 coordinate 8,063, forward strand.
CCTTAGCTTCAAGACCTTCATAGGTTGAATCCTTATTAGGATTCAAGACTGTCGTTCTGTTCTTTTCACCAAGCTGATCTTCATCACTTCCTATTACATGCAAGTCAAGGGAAGTATTATGGGGTTCTACTCTTAACTCTTCACTTGCCACGGTATCTTCATCGAGCTCACAATCATTCTGATGTGGCATGTACCTTTCTATCCCGACTTTCAGACTTAGCATAAATCTTTTTGACTCCCCATTTTATGTCAGGATCCTTCATTAGCGTACATAGTTCATGCATTAACTCAAGTAGTGACTTCTCTGTAGTCATCTTTTTCTGTACGTAGTATCTGGTACCTCTGTCACTCATCTGTTAAATGAACTTTGTTTAGGCACGGACGGATCTTGACTCACGATACCCTTTGTGAAATATTCCGATTGTTTTCCAACTTTTCAATTGCAAGTTACCAACCAATGCCCGTTAAGGTTAGCGGCTAAACCAAAGCGATGCTGAAGCAACTCTAACAGAATGTACACGGGGATCGATGAGAGACAAGGAATTGTATTTGATGATGGGAACAGAAACAAAGTGCTTATGCAGGAACTCTAACCAAGAATGGCGCCGATGATGGCGAGCATATGGTCAGAGGATCTTCTACTCTAAATGCTGAAAGGGAACTCAACACCAAGTATGTGCTACCCAATCCAGAACGGAGTGAGGGGCGACCATATGGCGGAGTGATTACAAAAAATTGCTTGAAATAATTAAATGAAATGCTGAAAGTACTCAATACCCAGAATGTGCTTTCTAACCCAGAGTGGGAGAGTAGCTACCATAGGGCGGAGGTGTAACTATTACAAAATAACTTCACAATGCAAGTGATCATTACAAAGCAGAATAGAGCAAGCTTAAGAATCACTGCCAGTACTACTGTCAGTTTACAAAATGAGGATCTTTCGCCTGACAAGAGAATAGGCGAAGTTAACAATTACAGCTTGGCAAGAGCTCCATGGCGATCAGCGTGCCGATGTTAACTATCTCCGAGTCATAATAGTCAATTGAACACGGACACACTCTTGGATGAATAACCACGTGATCCTAGAGCTCATATAAATCGTTTTCATTATATCAAAGTCCTCGAATTGGTTGATGGTGCAAAGCTACACTCATGACACGTGTGTTGGCACTGGCTGATCAAAGATACGGTCTAATATGCGAATCCCAAAGACTGAAATAAGGAACGCGGCTAGCAAGGGGCGTTCATTTCCGTCCCTTATGGCTATCTAAAAGATCACAAACTTGGTATGACCTAAACCTACAAGGAAATGGGCCGTGCAGTTTCTTTGTTTTTGGTATTTTTTGATCTATGATTAAAAACAACCTTCAGTCGTACAAAACAGCAACTCCAGAAAATGAAAGTAAGAGCAGATTTAATCTACAAGCACTAACTCAAGCTACAATGCAAAACTTACTACAAAACACACAAATAAGCAAACCTCTCCACTAGGTGCTGTCTCTCAAGCACGAAGTCAAGCCCAAACTAGGAGGCATTCATTCCTCGAAGCAATCCCGCAACCATTTCGGCAACATAACATTAGCATAGACAAAAGATGTGAAATGATGCTCAAGGCCTCCTTTTTATAACTTCCTGTTGACTTCTCGAAACCCTAAAAATCCACTTTAATGCCAAACCCTAATCCTCTCTCCAAAATGGCGTCCTTTTCCTTTCAAGCTTAATATTGATATTTTAATTAAATTCACCTTGATAAATGTGCCCTCATTAAACTTGCTTTGACTTTGGAAAATTCAATATAAATTTAATATATCCTCAATGATGGCGCCACCCTTCAAGTCCACCTTTTAAAATAACATTAAGTTATTTGACTAGGCCAAGGTGATAAAATAACATTTAAAATATAATGTTATTTTTAAGTGAAATAAGCTCATCCCCCAAAACTGCATTCTGAAGCCCGAAACTGAATACGCCACTGGAGTCAACTGAAGAGGAAAGTCAACTGCCTGAGACCAACCTGTTTACTACCAAAAATCGAATTTACTAAAAATAGTAAATTCCTAGAAATGCTCAGAAAGCCGAGACGAACATACCACTGCGAAGCTCTCTGAAAACCCAGAAAGAATCCGCCAATGAATCCACCAACTCTGAGCAAAGACATCCTTAAAAATAGGAAACCTAGGTACACTAGACTAACTTGGGTTTGAGAAAAAGGCCATGATCAGAAGATGTACTAGAGAGAGGGACGTACACATAGAGCACTGAGAGATGGAGTGAGCATTGATGCCATAAGCATTTTCATCTCAATCCCATTGTTGAAATTAGGAGGATAGTAGGAGGATCTTCCATTTGGTTTTTGAGAGTCTAGTTGGTGGGTAGTACTCAATCCTTTCGATGATGTGATCACCATTGAAGGAGAATGAGGATGATGACATTTTGATGGCATGTGATTCTAATGAATGTCGTATATTAGAGTTTTGTTTTGACTGTTAAAACCTGTTTTCATCAATTATTTTGGAATAATAGCAAATTATAATATTTCATATTATATAAAATGCTACTCTAATAAAAATGTTATATATATTGTATGTGACTTTATGAATCGTTATCTTGATATCCATGGGGGATCTGAAATGGCTTTGTATGCATGTCCGATCTTTGTGCCCTATCTGGCTATCCATATCGTGTCCATGCAACTTTGATTTGAAACTAAATAGCAATTCATTTTTAAAAATTAGATTGTGTTATGAATGCCTAGAAGAATGAAAACAAAACAAGAGAGTTCATTTGTAAAAAAAATGTAGAAAAAAAAGACCAAAAAACTTCAAAAACCTACCTCTTTTGAAGAAATCTTCCTCTACGATTTTCTTGGCAACAAATGAACACTTGCAAATGCTTAGGAATAGCACAACAACCAACTTCGAACATTCAACGATCAATCTTCAACTCTTTCCGTGCAATGGCAAGCAAGAAAATAAGTTCAGCAATGGAGGTAAAAAAATTTGTTTTTCATTCACAAAATGATAAATGAGTTTGCTTTTTCCTATTAAGTGTTTTGTTAGGCATAAATTAGGGTTGGAGGCTTTATTTTATATTTTAAAGTCATTAAAAAAGTCAAAAAAAAATTGAAAGTCGTGCCTGGGCGCATGAAGGGCCCAAATACGCCCAAGGTCCGCCTGGGTTCAGCAGGGCTGGACCCACAGGGAACCAGACCCAGACCTCGGACTCAGGTCGGACCGGACTGGGACCTAGGCCTTCCTACCTATGGACCGGTAACATAGGAACTTTTTCTGTATTCAGTCAAAATATTGTCCTGAATTACCAAATGGAATGCTCGAAGCTTTGTGGAAACTAGAGATAAAATAAGTCACCATATCCTAAATTTTACATGGCTATCACACCCATGCTGCTGGTATATCCTTATTATAAAGTGAGCTAGCAATTAACTAACAGCTTCGAAGAAGAGATTCACCACTTAAACTGTTAAAGGTCATCTCATTTATATATATCCATGAGTAAATTATTCTGAAGTTTGTCACCATGTTGAAATCTCCAGTTCCATTCTCAATAATGTTTCCAATTAATAAATAACTGACCCCAACGTCAGAGAAGGGGTCTCTGAATATTTTCCTGTTGCTTTCACCTTGCATGTGTTGCTGTACCTGCTCCCACCTGCAGTCATATGCTCACTCTGCAATTGCCTGCTATGCTAATTGGAAATAGCATACAACACTTGCATGTCTGTTATGTCAGTTCTGCAGCTAACTCTCTTGATGTGTCTATTTTTCTGCTCAGCAGCCACTTCTGTTTGTAGAAACACAACCTGCTTCAACAAATTATATTAAATCACTATGTGGCCAGTATGAAATGAGAATCGCCTGTTAGCTTTTTTCAAATTTTTTTCCCTTCCGAAAAAGGCGTTTATATGTTGCATTGATCCCATATCTGTATGATCATCTATTCTTGACAAATTATGTCTAATACATACTCATTTCACTGACATTGACATGTGCTCTACTGAAAATTTTGAATTTTGTGTAGATGTTGAATTGTTGTCATTTGCATTAACTTATGCAAAATCCTTCTTAGTATTGGAGTTCTCGTTCTTAAATTTGTATAGCTCTTTGCTGCAGAATGACATAATTAAATCCTCTCTTCAAAGTTCAGGAAAAGTGGCAGTGATGGCATCAGAAGAAGATGACCTCCCAGTATGGCTAATAAATGATGGGCCCTATGTAGTGGTTTTTGACCCACTTGATGGGTCTCGCAACATTGATGCTTCAATTCCAACTGGTACTATATTTGGAATATACCATCGTTTAAAGGAGTTGAATGGCAACATGACAGTTGAGGAGAAGGCCTCAATCAATGTTCTTCAGAGGGGTGAAAGGCTTGTAGCTGCAGGATATGCATTATATTCATCTGCCACCATCCTGTGTATCTCTGTTGGTTCTGGGACACATGCATTCACACTGGATCATTCTACTGGCGAATTTGTCCTTACTCATCCTAATATTCTGATCCCATCGCGGGGTAGGTATGATGGCTTTATTAATTTATTCTTAGTTAGATTTGTGATTTAATTATTTTTTCCTTCTGTAAATACCATATCTGGCCAATATAATTGAAGCAACAGACCTAAACCATTGGCTGCATTTAGATTTATTTCATTTTTGTTTCTAAGTTAACTGTGAAGTTATATTAAACTTTTAAAAGATTTGTAACAAATCATATTAATGGTCCCAATGATAGAAACTGTTACAATATTTTGTTCTGTCTATTGGCAGGTCAAATTTATTCTGTGAATGATGCAAGATACTTTGATTGGCCAGATGGCTTAAGAAGGTATATAGACACTGTTAGACAGGGGAAAGGAGAAAATCCAAAGAAGTACTCTGCTCGTTATATCTGCTCCTTAGTAGCAGATTTCCACCGAACTCTGCTCTATGGTGGAATTGCAATGAACCCAAGAGATCATCTGAGGCTAGTTTATGAAGCAAACCCCCTTAGCTTTCTTGTAGAGCAGGCTGGGGGAAATGGATCTGATGGTAAACGTCGAATCCTTGGGATTCAACCTGTTGAACTTCATCAGAGGTTGCCTCTATTTCTTGGAAGCAGTGCAGATATTTCTGAACTTGAGAGCTATGGTGATATCCAACAGCTGGTTAATCCTGGGTATACCATCTAATGTAAGCTTGCAAAGTTAGCTGTTCTTATTATCTCAATTGTATAGCATTTACTCAATCAAGATTATTGAATATATTGCTTGTTAAATGGTATTTATTCAATGCATATTGTTAATTTTGTAATTTTGCCGGAGTTCAGACCATTATTTTCACAAAAATCCTAGGAGAAATCTAATAAAAAAGGCATAGGAATCTGATTGTCCTTTATTCTGAGAAAGAAAAACAATCCTGACAACTGATACGTACAACTAAATGATAGGCAAAATGTATGCCATTGACTTTGTACATTTCCTTTGTACTTATGAGAATCAGTTTTTCATTGCTTATGCTGTATTTGGAAAGATTAGATTTGCATTGTGAATTCTATACTTGTAGATTGCCATATAGATTTTGTACTTGTGGGGGGACTAGTTTAGTAACTTATTAGATGGTGCTATGTATCCGGTACAAGATAGGATACTGCTGGAATGTTCAATCCAATAAAAGTGAGTAGCTTAGCAAACACTCCGGCCTGGTCTTTTGGTGTGGACTCTTATTCACAAGTGAAAGGATCAAGGTTAAACATTCAAGGACATGTATTTTCTGTGCAGCTACTTTGCTCTCTGTTGCTTTCTAGAACCTAAAAGAAAAAACATACAAGCATGGAAGATGTAAATTTACTTGTGTGGAATATGGATCTACTTTTCGAAAGAACAATCATGGGAACCATATAATAAAGTCAATCTAGTGCTTTAAACTATTTGATATACATTCCAAATTTGGAAGCAAATGCTTATAGTATCAAGGTAATATAGTTAAAAATGGATTTTTAGAATTTCTTTTGCACTAGCTAACAAAATGATACACATACCTTTATATAGGTGCTCTGTTGTACTAGAATATTGTTGAAGGTAAGTCTTCCCCCGTTGAGATCTAGGGTCTATCAGAACCAATAGCCATCTCTTTAAATTTTTATGAAAATCCGGGAAGGATGGTAAGATTACTTCCAAACCAGAATTAAAGTCAGCTGGGAGAAATCAGTCATTAATAACATTAAAACCAACAACGACTGATAGAAAGAAGAGAGCAGCGAGTCAAGGTTTGGCATCCATGACTTTTTTTTCTAATTTTTTCGAAAGCAGATAAATTCAACCTATTTACCAAATCTTTTAAACTGTCGGAGATCTCATGCTACAAGAAGAATTAAGAGCAACATTGAACTGAACAGCAGTCATGAAAGTACTATTGTGGAATTTTCAAGATCTGGGCTTGGAATCTAAATGGTGATATTTACACGAGAAAATCAGTGAAAGACAAGTAAACAAAGTTCTGCTGCAAGAAGCTACATTCAAATGTGAGGAACTTGCTCTTTTAATTCCCATAATATTTTATATGGCAAACTACATCAGTTTCTATAACTGCCCTCAAGATTAGGGATAGTAGCTATAATCTTAAATGCATTAAAGATTCATTTGTAACTGGGTCTTTATGTCTACCAAAGTATGGCAATTAAGTTTCAAGCATTATGATACCATTTCCATCCTATGTGTCTTGATACATTCGCCACACTATTTTTTCAGCAAGTGCCTGGAACTCAAACTGATGCAGGAGTTGATGTTTCCGATGCGGAAATTATACTTAAATACACTTTGAAAAACCATCAATGAAAGTCAAATGGTTCTTCACAACTAAAATGGACGTTTTATCCATGGGAACATAGGTCACCATGGACGACATTGTACATGATTGCTGACTTACCATGCTCTGTTCTTCACAAACTTACCTTTTCTTACAGTTGCTAAGAGCACACCCTTCATAAATATCCCTCTTTCGGGATGCAAAGAGTAAGCGATAAACTATAAAATCTACATCTAAGCTAATAAGTTTTAGTTCAGGTGACTCATTCTTCATTGCCAAAACTGATTCATTTGATCAACACAACAGCAAAGCATGCAAACCCTGAGGGGAGAAAACTTTATTTTAAATTTAAAATTCGTCTCCTCATCTAGACATCTAGAAGTAAACACAACAAAACAATTTTAAATGTTTGCCTCTGTAATTATTTGACAAATATGATCTTACTGGTTTGTTCTGCCATTGAAATTTACTTGACAAATGTGATCTTCTTGCTGGTTTGTTCTGCCATTGAAATTTATTTGACAAATTTGATCTTCTTACTGGTTGTCTGGTATATAGAGCATATTTGCACCAAGATTAGTACAAAATAGGCATTAGTAATGAAATTTTCAATTCAGAATTGTCCCCGATGAAAACTTTCACTAAAATTTCTATGGTAATCTAGAGAAGAAAACGAGGATGCATTAGATGTTTTAATTCTGCATAAACAATAATTCCGCCTAAGATCTAATGTCTATGAGCTAATCACAAAAGTAGGAAATGAATAATAATTTCTATATTCGATATTATGGAGCATAATTACAAAAAGTAACATACAAATATATGAACCTCATGGATCCATGAATCAAGAAGATGACATGGCGAAGAGGCAAGAGTTTAACTCCTAATCACTCCCAATTAGAAGGGGAGTTAACTCAAGGATTTATGAGATAATGGTGGCACTTGTGTAGCTCTAGGTAAGGTGAATGAATGTCATTATCAGCTACCTAGGTGGGGGAAATCAAATATCCATATGATCTTAAGTAAACCTAATAACTAGGTGCAATATTACACTTAAGATAAACACTATCCTACATAAAGTTAAATATTTACACTAACACCCATTCTAATGGTAACTTAGGAGGAAAAATAATGGGTCCTGATAACAAGGTTGTGTTAGGTATCCATTTACTATAATAGCCCCTAAAGAAGGAGAGAGAAATCCCACATAAGATAAAATTGTGAAGAGAGACACTGGGTATCCCCCTCCCCCCAATGTGATGCCTCTTGCAACAATGGTGGATGCTTGACTATAAATGTTGAAGAGGATCCATGCTTGTCAAATAATATTTCTCCCCTTAGGAAGAAAGAAATTTGAAGGTGAATGCAAAAGATCTTACCATTTTGGAAGGGAATATGTGGGAAAAAAACACAAAATGTATGCCTCTAGAATTTGTGTTATGATCCTCATGTCAATGTTGAGTGGTGTCATGATCATACTAGATGAATTCTCAATACCATGTGGAAAGGAATGTGCAACAAGTACCAAAAGTAGTGAATAGATGTGGAATCTCAATGCATGCCATGTGGCTACAATGCTCATCCCATGAGATGTCCTGGCGTAAAGAATCATTGGAAGCCCTCGATGGAGCATCTTTAAACTCTATAGAAGCAACAAGTGAAGGTGGAATCTAAGTGCATGTAATTCAACTACATTGCACATCCCACACAATGTCTTGCTATGAAGAATTTTTTGGAAGCTTTTGATGAAGCACTTCAAAACTCTATATTGTCAACCACTAAATAAAGGTGACACCTAACCACCATCACTCAAGAATTGATAAAGTAGTGGTGGCACTAGTGTACCTCAAGTCAGAGTGAACACGTGTCATTATCAACTAACTTGTTCAAGGAAATTAAATATTCCTATTATTCCAAGTAAACTTAATAACTTGGTGCAATATTACACTTAGGATTAACACTATCCTAAGTGAAGGGAAACTAAATATTCCTATCATCCCAAGTAAACTTAATAACTAGGTGCAATATTACAATTAGATTAACACTATCCTAGGTGAAATGAAATATTTACACCAACACTAGAGTCTCTTGTCACTTCATTTTTAGATGTATGTGTATACAAAACATTAGTAGTCATAAAATGCATTTGTGTTTACATCAATTGAGACACATTCTCTTGTTGGTATTGCTATGACAAATCTTTCTCCTCAATGTGCTAAGTTCTTAAACTTCTCACAACATTTGATTTCAAGATGCCTTTGGTTTTCCACTATATCCAAATAGATCCCTTAAGGGTATTCTTTCTTGTCTTGCTTTGATACGTCTTGAAGTTTCTTACTCTTTGTGTGTCCATTGTGTTGTATATAGGTAAGTTCATTTTATTTTTTATCCTTGGCTACATGAGCACTTTGATTGAAGCCAATCTTTCCTAAGTTGTTCATCTTGATGTTCTTCAAAAATAAATTATAGAAGTCATCCTTGAACTTTTTAATTTTTCTCAAGGACAACACGTTCATGAAAAGTTACTAGAACTAAATATGATTTTGTGTATTCAAAAGATTTTGGAAGATGATTTGTTAACCTCCTTGACTTTTATTACACTCTTTTGTATGCAACTACAACTTCTTGATTTTTTGTAGGCAGTCTTCAACAAGACTAAGCTCACATGAATCTAATATAATAATCTAGTTCTCAAGCTAGATGACTTGTGCCTTATTTAATTTAATTGGAGATGAATATTATTGTATGTGGGATGGAAACCCACTTGCTACATGTAAACTAATTGACTACTTCCCTTCATCTTTATGCTCATGCTTATGGCCCTTACCACCTAATACATATTTTATTTTTCCTCTCTCAAAATTAGATAACATAAGATATGATTCATGTTGAAGGAACCCCATTTAGAAAATCTATAAAAGTAATATTAGATACACATGGTTTGAATCAATGGGAAAACACCTCTTATTAGATGTCAAAACTTGTGAAAATAGAATTTGATTTAAATTACTTAGGTAATAGTGCCATGCCAATAAATAATCATCCAAAATAAAGTGAGTATGAAAACATTGAAAGAAAACTTCACCATCACAAAATGAACAGCTATAAGATTGTATGTATATAATCCCAACATTCATTTAAGCCCTTTGGAAAAAATCTTGCAAAAAGGAGATGTTGGATTTCATAATAGTAATCATTTACCCACAAACCCAGAATGACTATTACCACTCAATTTTAAGGGATGATGCACAAACAACGAATTATTCCTTGTCTCTTAAACAACAAAACCAAAAAAGAACATACACTA
>VDFB02048768.1:0-23387 GCA_007258455.2 Sequoia sempervirens
AAATATCAAAAGGATTCTACAGGGATGTCTCTTCACCGTCATGGACACGCAGCTTGCAGCATTTAATTCATCCAAAAGATCTGAGGATAGATCTTTCTGACCCCGATATTTTTGTAAGCCCTAAGGGGCCGATATCTCTTTGTATATAAGGCATTTTTTGCCTTTTTGTAGGGGAGTTCGAGTCATGCATCCAGAAGAGTTAGTGATTATTATCTATCCTTCCTCAACTGATGTATACTTTGTAACCCAACTGAAATCTGAAATGCAAAAAGTAGAGTTCACCTTGAAAGCAAGTACTAATGCTCTTGCCACTCTCATTTTTGTATGTTAGCTTATGTATGTATTTCTTTAGTAGTGTTTTTCTAAATCTGTATTCATACCATAAAGCTGTGAAGTCTGTTTCTTCCTCCTTGAGGTATGTATGTAGATCAAACCTATCAAGAGTGATGCATAAGTTTAATGGGGTCATGTTGAGTAAGTAAAACAGCTGCAGTCTAGTTTCTTCAGAGTGTTTGCATATTGTTTTCATTTCCTAATTTCTTATCAACTCGGTGTATCACCATAGAAGTAGTTCAGTATAGTTACATTTTTGTATGCACTTCTTCTCCCTTTACCTCAAAAAATCAGTAGTTTTAGGTGATACCCAAAGGAAGCCGGTCTTCTCTGGAGGTTCACTCCAATCTCAGGTGACCCACAGCCTTGGAGTGTTCCAATGTTTCACTAGAAAGCTCAGTTTTTTCAATCTCTGTGCATAGGGTGCATTTCTAGGTGACAACATAGGCAATGGATCATATTATCTTTAGGATCCTTTCTTTCCGAAGGGAGAAATGTTGTTTGTAGAGCAATGGATCATATGCTCTTGAGGATCCTTTTCTTCCGAAGGAGAAATGTTGTTTGTAGGCAATTGATCATATTCTATCTTTAGGCATTCATCATTGGCACGAGAGCTCTTTTATTATGGGGGGGATTCATATCTTATTTTCCTCTCTCATCTTTCCTCTTTTTTGTCTCCTTAGTTAGACTTAGGGGGGGTGTTAATGTTAGTTTCCTTTGTAATCAACAGACAACAGATAAGCTAACTTAAGCAAACATCAATGTTTTCTTTCACTGTGATATGTTAACTAAAACTAACACAGCAGTTAGTTTGCTTGAGTTTCTCTACCTCTTATCACCATAATTTCTTCTCCTACAGAGGGTATAAATTTGTAAAGATCTTTGCATCTAATATGTGAGTAACGATGAAATCAATGAATGCAATTTCGTTTGTCTGTGCTTGAAAATTTCTCTTCCTAGATCTACCTGGAATTCTACAAAAATCAGAACCTGCCATTGAATTAATGCATGTATTCTTGCAAAAGTGTGGTATAACCAAATAAATTATTAGTTGTAAGGCACAATGTACCAGTTCAAGTCTTGTTTAAATCTCTCTATATATAATATTTTTATTTCTTCACTGATTAACTTTACAATAAAATGATCTATATTAACAATTCTTATTTTTTTTAATTAATAGGTAATAATTATAATAGGGTAATTTACACAAATATAGAAATAATGTTGTTGGTTTGTGCGATGAAAAAGATGGTTTTTTAGATTTAATTACAACACATATATGGTTTCTGCGACTTTGGGACCTATTGTTGTGCAGGAGTATCCATTGGTCATCATTGTTAGGGATATGATGCTACTCGATAATATAGATTACATATCTATACCTCAAAGTTATAGTGGGACCTTGTCTTTGTGCAATTAGCCTGTATGCCCCCTCCATCAATAGAATGCAAAATAAACCATGGATTCCACATCTTTAATGCTCTGAACATTTGGGATGGCCATGAACTTGGGTGCCTCCTCCATCAGTAGAACATAATTTAAGCCATGAATGCCAGATGATGACCGGGGAACTTGTGAGACTGCAAATGATGCATGGCCCAAATCAGAATCCGAGCTTATATAGGCAGTTTCCCATGCAGTGAAAAACAAGCAAAAGATTAGAGTGGTGAGTGGGCTGGCTCACAGTCTATCAAAATTAGCCTGTATCGGAAAGCAAGGGCTCATCATCTCCACCCAAAACTATAATTCAGTAACTGCAATCAACAAAACTGCAATGTCAATTATTGTCCAATTCGGAACAATGATGAAAGATGTGATTGAAGAAGATGCAAAGGAAGGACTGGCTCTACCTGCCATGATTTACTAGAGTGGAGTTTCGGCAGCCAGAGTTATTTCTACTGGTGCCCATGGCAGTGGTCTCTCGGAAAGAGGCAGTGAGGTTTATGAATATGTTGTTGGAATGAAATTGGCAGTCCCTGCGCTTCCTTCCCAAGGCTACGCAAAGCTCATCACCTTGAGCGGTGATTCTCTCTCTTGGTTAATTGTACTGCTTGTGAAATAAACCATTTTCCTTTTGTTTCTTTACTCTGTTTCTGTATTTTGTTTGTTTTGTGTTGCTTTAAAGTCTCTCTTCTAGCTCTTCTCTTTTATGATTGCTTATACTTTCGAGATCTATTGACTTTATTCTTTCTGTTTTCTTGACAGAATCAGATTCAGATCTGAAAGCTGCCAAGATATCTCTTGGAACGTTGGGAGCCATCTCTGAACTTCAAATAACCTTCACATTGCAGCCTATGTTCAAGTGCTCATATTCAGCCAGTGTGAGAGATGATAATGATCTAGAAAAAGAAGCCGAGAATTTCCTAAGAGCTAGTGAATATGCAGATACAAAATGGTTTCACTCACATGGGAAGGCAATTTTCCCAACCAACCATGTTGTTTCTGTTGATGTACCTGGAGATGGCCTCAACATCGTAGTAGGCAGTCCAACCACATCAATGATCATTGAAACAAGGGCTTATCAGTGTGAGTATGATCTTCACTTACCCGCTAAAAAACATCAACCTGCTTATTCGCCTGCAATCTATTTGGGGAAATGTGTTTAGTTTTACGGTATGGGCTATTTGAATTTTGAAGTGAGGTAAACAAAGCAAGGGCAATATTGTAGGATGTTAATTTCAAAATAATTACAATTCTAAACTTGAGCAAATGCATTTAGTTTTAGTGTATCGCAGTCTAGAAGAGCCCCATTAGTATTCGAAGCTGCCTACTAGGTATAAGCTATTTGAAATTAGAGGTAAACAAGCAGGGGCAATGTAAATACATGTGAAAATACATGTGATATGGGTATGTGCAGGATCATGGGGTCTAAACTAGGTCTCTAAGTGAAGATAAAAATTTAGAAAATTAGAGGTGGGCAACTTGGCATAAAAATTTGAATAGGTTATTAATATAATTTGAAAAATATGTAAGAACAAAAGTTGTAGCAAATTGAATGTAGTTTCTAGGTTACTGATTCATTTTAGAAAAGAATAAATTTGTTTTGAAAAAAATTGAAATTTCAATGCAATAGTACTAAATTTTCAGGAAAAAAATAAGAAGCAGGTGTGTGTTTGACCAACCTAGGTACAAAAAAAACATAATATTTTTTTCTAAATTTTTAAATATAAGTAGAGGACACGTGGATGTGCCAAAAAAAAAATTGTAATTTTTTTATGTAAATAATTAGTTATGATTTTTTTACTAAAACTTTTCAGAATTATTAAAACGTCTATGTCTGATCACCATAACTTGGTCAAAAAAATATGAAATTCAATTTTTTTTAATTCTATAGTATGTGAAACATAGAATATGGTGCATCTTATAGATTCGAAAAATGTTAAGTAGTTTGAAAGTTACAGAAGTTTTTCAATCAGCCTATCAATTGGGACTTTAAACATAATGTAGGTAGAAAATCAATAATAATAATTTATTTAATTCAAAATAAAGAAAAAGTTTTCTTTATTCAAGGGTTAAATACTTTTGATTGGAGCTATGAACCGAAATACAACCATTCAACAATACCACCTCAACGGGGTTTGAACCTTGGTGGCAAGAACAACAATGCCACCTTTAAACCATTACACCATGTCAATACTGACCAAAATAAGGAAAAAGTTATATTGGTGGAAAACTGACAATTTTTTCTATAAACCTTTTTTGTTTAATGAAATTCAGGTAAAACAAAATTGTCAGCCACAAGGGCGAACTTTGGAAAACTAAACAAATTTTTAAAAACACATTTTTTGGTTGACTTTTAGGTCAGACAATCCCAAACCAAGTTCAGAATATATATTCGTTAATTATATTTTTGTTATATTATTTATAATACCTAAATATATAGAGGGATGGGGAGAGAGAGTTGAGAGGGAGAGAGAGGGGGGGAGAGAGGGAGGTATAGAGGAGATATATATAGTTTGGAGGGAGAGAGTGAGGGAGAGAGAGAGAGAGAGACTTGAGAGGGACATAGCAAGAAATAGACTTGAGAGGGAGAGAGGGAGAGAGTCTTGAGGGAGATGGAGAGAGGGGGGGAAGGGAGAGAGAGATAAAGTCTTGAGATGGAGAGAGAGAAAGAGACTTGAGAGGGAGAGAGGGAGAGAGAGAGAGTCCAAGAGAGAGACTTGATAGAGACAGAGGGGGGCCAAAGAGAGAGAGACTCGAGAGGGAGGGAGAGAGAGAGACTTGATCTAGGGAGAGATAGAGACTTGAGAGGGAGAGAGGGATGGAGAAAGGAAGCTCTGAGATACTTGAGAGAGAGGGGGTTGGAGGGACCTGAAAGTGAGAGGGAGAGACAAATGAAGAGTTGAGATGGAGAGAGGGACGTAGAGACAAAGAGAGGGAGAGAGGGGGAGAGAGGGAGGGAGAGAACTGAGAGAGGGAGAGAGAGATAGAGTTGAGAGGAAGAGTGTTTTCCCATGTTGGGATGGGCTCTAGAATAAGAAGTGATACAAGCATCAAACAAAACCATTACAACTCAATTCAACATTCATGCCATTAAAACCTTCAAGTTTAATAACATGTCATTGGATCATTCATGTAAAAGACCATAAAATCATCATGAATAAGAATCACCATTTTCCAATCATGGTACATAAAAAAGAACATTATGAAACTTTCAAACAAAATCCTTAGAAAACATCAAGATACATGTTAATTAGATTGTTCATGTGAAATCTATACAATGATTATGATCAACAAATAAGTCACTAGTCAACCATGATGCATGAATAAACACTACATATGCATACTATATACATTAACAAACACTAAATTAATAGATTATTTGATATTTATTACTAAATTTTTGTCTCATCATTATACTATTAAATATTCATAAATTTTACACTAAAAAAATTCATCCAACCAAATTCTTTATAAAATATCCATCCAAGATCAATTTTTTTTATAAATATAAGATCATTGTCTTAATAAAGTTTTGTGGCTCTTAGTTGCATCTATTCATTTCTTTGTGTTTTCCTTTTTAGATTGAGACTGTCTCCTTTCCTCTAGCCATCGTTGATGCTCGTCTAAGTCCACTTCCATGGACCTAACTGCATCAACAATAGTTTGCACATTTTATGCAAAATGCCTTAATAATGGGTGAACACATTCTTCATTTTGAATAGCATTAACTTGATCCAAAATGGTTTTAACATTCACATCGACTTGTTCTCGAAAGTGAGCACCATTAGGTGTAGGTGTTGGAGATGGGGGGTTTCAAGGTGGAGAGGTTGGAGTTGGAGGGTGTGGATCCATGATTTAAATATAAGTGAACCTACATTAAATTTGTAATTTAAACATGTAAGATATATGTTTAAAATCCCCTTAAACCATTCAATATAAATGACTTAATTGAATACAAATGAAAAATGTGTAAAGCTCATTTATGTCTAAGGCATGTAAATGGAAAACAAATAATTGTTAAAGTGATGTGAAATCTCATTTAAAAATACATTAAATTTTTAAGTACCTCTTAAGACCTAAGCACCATCCCAAAAAGGGTTTTAAGTACCTCTTAGGACCTAGTTGAACTTGATAAGGATCAAACCAAGCTCATTAGACTAAGGAAGATATGGTTCTAATTTGGAAAAAATCTAACCTAATTACAAGTGAAAAAACCAATCGAGTGGGCAATTGAGACAGAAGCCTTGGAAATAAAAGTGACTTTCTTGATCATGGGTGGATTAAAAATTAACTAAAAAAGCCTAAAAGAGTTGGCTATTCACTCAACCAATCAAATATAAATCTTCTCTTTGATTCAAAAATATATAATTTTATATTAACAACACCAACCACGAGAGGGTAGAAAATTAAAGGACACCACTAGCCTATATTTTTAGAGGTCAATAACTTGATCAAATTAAATTCATAATTATGAAATACATAGCAACTTTAAATCAAATTAATTAAAAAGTACAAAGCATACTTAAAAACTATGTGCAACCTTTCAGTCATTAAACATTATTCAACTACCAAACATAATTTTTTAATTTAAAATTAGAAATTCTCTATATTATTTAAGTGAAAGTTCAATGAGCATCTCCACTACCAGGTGTTGAAATCAAAGTCCCAACATTATCCTATTCAACATCCAAAGCAAGTTATAAGAATACCATTCATATAAGGTTCAACTATTCACATGCAATATTTATAATTCTTTACTAGTTGCATACCTCTGCACTCAACTCCATCATGCAATAGGAAGGTGGAGGACCATTGGAAGTAGAGTGAATACTGTGACCCTAAAATTTCATTATAATCATTCAACTAACTTAGTTAATCTTGTATTTCAAAATGAAATTTAATAAATTGAATTAAATGAACTTGTTGGTATTTACTTGACTATCAAAGTCGAATGTATCACTCAGGAGAGCATTTTTCTTCACCATTTGATCTGCTACAGATGTAGCATGGGCACATGCATCCCGAATATCCTTAGGATCATAAACATATAGTGATCCACAAGACTGTCATAAACGAGGTGGAACTGGATGCCTAGAAGACTCGCCCGCCTCACACTATATTAGAGGCCTAGTATGTTGTATAAGGCTTTGAGTGAGAGAGCTAATCAACTATTAGGTGTCCACCTCAACACCCTACTTCACAATGAAACAGATAGTCACATGCGCATAGTCTAGTCTAGCGGGTAGTCTCACTGGTCATTGTGGGTTAAGATGTTCCCCCACTATGTCTTATATAGACCCCACCTCTACCTTAGAACTCTTGCATGTCAAAATAATTTAGGATTTTGCTGAGGACAAACTCACAATAGAGTTTCCTCAAAAATTATTACGGTACCTTATTGTTATTGCATGGAGGATGGTCAAAAACCATCAACCACCTATCCCAAAAATTGTTCTTTGTCCCTTGGTGGTGGCACCAATGGATAGGGAACCTCTTGCATGCGCCATGTAAGGGTTGATTCTCTCATGGGTCAATGAAGATTGTCCATAAGTCATATTTCAAATTTTTTGTCTTTAACTTGTTTATATGATAATTTTTTTCATACAATTGTTTTTTTTCTTGCCTCTTGTTAGACCAACTATTTATTTCTTTCTAACTAATTCTATGTAATTATGGATTGCAATAATAGAGCAAGAGGTGGTCCTACAGGAGTTTGTTCCTACACGATCTCTCAACCTTACAATTAACTCCTCAATTTCTTTTTTGTTATTTTTAATTTTTCCCAAAATGTTTTCTTGTGTTCCTAGGTGATGATGAGGAATTCAAGGAGGTTTTTTTTGAGGTTGTTCTCTGAGAGGTATTTCTTCATAGGTAAATTCATATATTTTCAAGATTTGGGAGTAAATTATCAATTCTTGAAAATTAAACAAATTTCAATTAAAAAACAAATTCAAACTACCTATATAATAATATATTGACACTAAAAAGCTAAATAAACTTACTCCTTCAACCTCCTTGATGTCTTGGTAACATTTTAGCTAAGATCTGGAAAAAAAATTAGATCTCCAAGAACACGAGCATGCTTTGTAGGGTTGGTAGGTCGCAGATAGAGGAAGAAATGCATAAAAAGGTAAAAATACACATGAGTTTTGCTTTTGATTGCATTATTAAGCAATAATGTACGAGTGTGTTATAACACACTCACGTTATGGATTTGATGGGGCCAAAAAGTGGGGTAGCCATGTTTTGGTCCCCCATATTTTTGCACCAACCCTTTGGTTGTTTGGTGTTGCTTTAATGTGTCTCCTCTAGCTCTTCTCTATTGTGATTGCATTTACTTTCAAGATCGATTGACTTTATTCATGTGCATTTTCTTGATAGAATCAAATTCAAATCTAAAAGCTACCAAGATATTGGCACATCCTTGTTAAAGGCCATCTCACATGGCAACATTGTGTGGTCATTTATAAATAATAAAATAATTTTGTTGATGGTACCAATGACCAATAAGGAAGGAATTTATTAAATCGGGAGACAAATATCATTAAAGAGGAGAGGGATGTGGATCAATCAAGGGGCATTCATGTCATTAAGAGGAATGATATCCTAGCTCCAAGAACCTTCTAGATGGTATGATGCATGAGGAAAAGGTAGAAGACAGACTTTAAAACATCATGTCCCCCTTAAAGATGTGCGGAGAAGGAATGCAAAGAGCACATAGGAGAGAAAAATAACAAAATTTTCAAGAAAATGAAGAGAAAATCATGTGGAAGGATGGTTGACCTAGGTAAGAAGGGAGAAGAGAGTAGGAGAGTTGCATTGGAAGGATAAGGAGAAAAAATATGGGAGAACGTAGAGAGAAAGAAGGATATTGCGAGGCATGAGGACTAATGCAACAATCTTATTCAAAAGGAAACCTCCATGAATTAGGTAAACAAAATTTTGGTATTCATCTTAATGTATATTTTATTTCTTTGGATAAAGCATATTTTATGTCCATAATATTGCGCTAAAGTTAACCTCTCCAAACCTAATGTGGAAAGTGCAAATAGAAAGTTAGACATAAATGTATGAGGAAAGTATTAAGTGGAAAAATAAAATAATGAAATATAACCACCCTTGGATACACCCTTCACTTGTATGATAAACATGAATGAAAAATGTGGAAACATTTCAAGAAACAATTTTATGAATGCAAATCATACTATATCAACACTTTTATTTTAAATAAAAGAGCCAAGAAAATTAGCTAAGACAAAAATAATTTTCAAAATAAAGTTTTGTAACTACACTTATAGGAACCAAGATAATAAACAATACATATGTTGTTCATAGACCTATACTATAGGTTGATAGCTATTATGAAAAATAATACATAAAGTAGAGAGTTTCTCAAGAGGTTATGACACCAATTTGACCCAATACCATTTAAGAATTGTTCTATAACATTGTCAACATTTGTTCTCCTCTTGCTAAATTTTCTCAGAGGTTCCAGAAGGACCAATTATATTAATACCCTTGCGAGGATTTGAGGATACTTTGTTGCAGCTATACTTGTTCATAAACTATTAATGCACTTGTAGTATAACATAAAAGGAAAATATTGCCATATATTACTGGAATTTGTATCTATCATTTGCTTACATGCTTAACCTTATCGATGATAGTGAGGAAAAAATAGAATTCATGGGTGTCGTTAGTAATGTTTTTTAATATTACATGTCTAAAGTAGATATAGAGTTTAATAGTAAGACTTGGGAATGAATTATGGAAGTCGCAGTAGTAGAAGAGATTAAAGGAATAGGAAGATTGGTTAATCATAATATACTAGATACCTAGGAATAAGAAGGATGAGACTATTAAGTTGTGTGCCTCTTAAGTATAAGAATCCTAACATTGGAACTATTAGGTGAACTAAATGAAGGGTAATATAGTTGTACTAGATAGTTTCCAAATTAAACAAAAGGAAACCATCATTTAATTCAATGGTGTTGTTGTAATTGACTTCAGAAACAAACCATTGTAATGATATAATATAACATTCTCTAATATCTTATCACTAACCATTAGGATCGTATTTAATTATAAGTGTCGAGTGCAGTTATTATCTAGTCTGAGAACCAAGCTATTACAAGAATAATTGATTACACCATAAGATAAATGAAATTAGAAGTTTAAGAATACTATTACTACTAATATTGTGGAGTGTATATTCTTTAGATAAAGATACAATGAGCATAGTGTTGCTACTTGTCTCAAGTATGACTTGAAAATTGATTATGTATAACCCAAGTTTGTAATGATGAAAATACCTTTCAAGTTTTACAAGGACATTAGGTGGCCAGGGTGTACATTTCATATTTCAAGAACTAAGACTATTTTAAAAGTATTGCATTTCACTAGATGATGGAGGATATTAACAGATTGAGAATATAATATTACTAGATGTATATACTTGGATGTCGATTCGATGGATATAGTGTTGTGAACTGAGTATTGACTTTACTTAGATCAAGTTTATAACTATTATGTTATGCCTTTTAAATTTTTAATAATTGTGTATGACCTTATTAATAGAATCATAATGTTTGATCATATTAGGACCAAATACCATTGGAGCCATATTGGGGCTTCACACAATTGTCACATTGTGAATAGATCTTACAAGTATTCTACTCTTACCATTTGTAAATGTATCCTAATTGAGATATTTATCCTATTGAGTTATTCTCGTATATGAATGTTAATGGGTTCTCATTCTATTATAATATAGTGGTTCAAGATATCAAGAGCAAGTACACATGTAATATATAATATTACCAAATCACATTGTATACATGTTATCATGTTCTAAGCCTAATAGAATCTTATGTTATAAACTATGTAGTATTATCATCAAGATACCAATGTGGCATGAAATCCTTGATAGATCATTGTAAAGAGTTTTGGGATGCTCACATTGAACAAGGAATAATAATGATGGTGAGGTTTAATTTGATATTTTTACATGCGTGAATGGAAGTGTCATGGTATAGTTTTACTAAATTGGGAAACAATGTGCATCCATTCTTTGAGAAACCTTGTAAGGATAACTATGTGTGACTTAGATCTCATTTGGAAGTGGGTACATAGGAAATTCTTAGGTGAAGGATGATCTAGTGACCTCAACTCCTTAGGGGGATAACTCCAAGGATTGGGGTTGTTCCTAACTTGTTTGACCTTCCCTCTTCAATAGACTTCAGTTTGAGGCTAAAATGGGTTTTAGATGGTTATGAAGGAATTAAGGAAACCTAATAACTTACATAATTAATACATAATGTGTTTTTGAATAGTAAGTTGAATGGAGTAAGGGATTTGACTACTTTATAGTTAGTATTTGACTATATGTACATGTTGGGTAAAGGCCATCTCATGTTGGTTATGTGTAACTCTTATGTGTTTGTGAAGTTCAAATCTACACCTAGAGTTCTCTATATATAGGCCCATGGATCTATTGATTGCGATATATTTATCTAGGTCGTCTGACTAGTATTATGAATCATGTTATGTATGACCTACCCAAGTATGAACCTCAAGGGTATTTAAGCAGTAACTAGCAATCATTGGACCATGCTAATGACTAATATATGGGCCACTACTAAGGATTAGCTAAAATTCACCTAGTTCATGGAGGTGGATTGTTAGGAGCTACTTTGTTTATGATATAACAATAGTCAGAAAACTGTCATTAGATCATGTGAATGGAGGATGTCTAGAGCTACTACTGTATCTTTTGGATTAGACAACATTCACCTAGTTCAAAAAGGTGGATTACTAGGGGCTATCTAAGATTTGATATGGTAATAAATGCACGGGTAGTTACCCTATCATGCGAGTAGCGATAATTAGAGATAACACTTGTATCAGGAGGGTCAATTAGTAGTCACCTATAGTACAAGGGTGATGGATTCCAAGTGTTACCCAAGATTGTGAAGAAGATATTTGACAATATCACAAAGGTTACAAGGTGGTATTTGTTGGAAGCTACTTCTTCCTAGGTGGGTAGACTTGTCATTGATGGCCTATAAGTGATTAAAGTTGGAATCCAATGAGTTGGATAGGTTCACTAATTGTGGAAAACTTTGGGATGGAGGATGGACACTTGGTGTAGTATGGGATGCACTTAATCCCCTTCTTGATTGTCAAAGGCCTTGTTGGGTCGAGTGTACACCCTCAATGTAGTATGGGATGCACTGAATCCTCTTCCTAGTGTTTGATAGTGTAGAAAACTAGAGAAAAGGATGGACCCATGGAGTAGTGTGTAGTGCACTAATATTCTTTTTTCTATATGGGATGCACTAAGGGAAAGTTTTAGTTAGCCATTGTGGATGTGTCAACTAACCTTTGTGAATATGTGATGTGTGTTGGATCTAGTCACTATTGTACTTGCAATGTGTATACGATTTAGTCATGGCTATATTTGTGTCCATATGATATAGTAACTATATATTTATGATGGTTGTTGGAGCTAGTCACTTTGTATATGTGATGTGTGCTAGAGCTAGTCACTATTGTACTTGTGATGTAAATGTGACCTAGGAACCATCTTATTTATGATGTGCGTTTGATTTAGTCATTGTTGTATGGTGATGTGTGTATGAGCCAGTCAATGTTGTACTTGTGTATGAGCTAGTCAACTTGTGTATATGTGATGTATGCTTGCAACAATCATTGTGTATGTGATCTTGGGATTATGGTATGATATGACCCTAGTGTATTTGTGTATGTTGTACATTGATTATTGGTAATATTTGGTATAGAACCAACACTTGATGATGAATCATTATTATCATTCTATCATAGTTGAATTAAGTTGATAACTTATATTTAATGAATGGTCCTACTTTAAATTTGAGATCAAAGATCTCATACAAGAGGAGAGAATGAACTTCCTTTAACATTGGTGGGTGAACTACGAAGTCTATGGTTTCCCACAAGGAGATATGTAGGCAGGGTCGCCATAAGCCCTCAAGGTTTAGGTCTGTATCTGGGCATGACCCTAACCCTACTCATAGGAGCTTAGCACTTTTTGAGTGTAAGCATATAAGTGTGATGTTGATTGTCATCACAATGTTGAATGAAGAACTAGATTAAAATCAATACTTCTAATTTAGATGAAAGATCTTGGTCAGTTAAGTTAGTTATTGATACAAATTGAATTAAAAAAATTGTGATGACCAAGGGGTGGATTTTATATAGATATCTCTTGGAATGCTGGGAGTGATCTCTGAAATAACCTTCACATTGCAACCTATGTTCAAGTGCTCATTTTCATCCTGTGTGAATGATGATAATGATCTAGGAAAAGAAGCTGAGAGATTCCTAAGAGCCATTGAATATGCAGATATAAAATGGTTTCCCTCACATGGGAAGGCAATTTTCCTAAGCAACTATGTTGCTTTTGTTGATGTTCTTGGAGATCGCCTCAACATCGTAGCTGGCAATCCAACCACAACAATGACCCTTGAAACAAGGGTTTATTAGTGTGAGTATGATCTTGACACTTACCCACTAAAAAACACTGACCTGCCTGTTCGCTTCTAATCTTGCTCTGTTCTGCTATCCAAACGACGCAGTCCAAGCTAAAGAAGATGTGGATGCAATCTGCAATGGAGTGGAGCTGCTAATCTCCATCCACGAAAAAGGGTAGTAGCTTCTTGAATGATGAAAAACAGTTCATAGGATACTCTGTAATTAGATTCAATCATCGGATGCAAGTATCTGGTGTATGCCAAGGAAGTCGCCCTAATTGGATAAAAGCAGTACAATCTATTCTTGGGTTCGACAACTGCACAACAATTCAGTCTTCTAAGAGTATCAATGTTTCATCTCCATGAGGCAATTGAGGACAAAGAAAATTAGGTGTTTGAGTCACTCAAGTCTACATGTGACCGGGGTTCATTTTCAGTCAATGGAATATACATGTGTGTCGTTAAGAAATCAGATACATTTGTTTTGGACAATTTCAATTTATTTTTCAACTAATGTTTTGTAATGTATATGGTTTGTTTAATCAGTTGGATCAGTTGTGTTGTATTTATGATTCAGTAAATAACATATGTGGCTGGTTCAATCGGCTGGATCATTTGATTTGTTTATATGGATGACACAACTTTTGTTATTCTTATTAGAATGGTTGTATGCTAATTCCATAGTCTATTCTTTGCTTGTTTCAACTGTGCTACAGTTTGTTCATTGGATTATCTTGTTATTCTTCTTCCTGTGTAGTCTCCTTTTGGACTGTTTATTCTTTTCCTCATATTTCAGATTTGTTCAATATATATAAAAAAATCAGATGCATATCTTGGACCCACAAAGGATCGGGTGGTTTTGGAGCTGCAAAATTATCTTTGGAGGTGAGTTTTTGGTGGGTTTTATTTTTATTTACTGGTATGAATGTTATTTATGTAGGCATCACAATTGGTATCAGAGCTAGGTTGCGAACACTGGGAGCTCTAGGAGTTATTTTTGCCCTGAATTCTTATATGTGTTTGTTCTATTCACTATCATGTCCTGTTCCTTGTTTATGAAATTTATAGGTGGCTGAAGATTATTGATACAAATAGGTCTAACACCATGAGAAAACTTAACTTGGGTGAATGACTTTGATTGTCATAAATATCTAAATTGATTTATTTTTGTATATAGGTGTTTATGATCATTCTTTTTGAGATCATGCTCTCCTTGGTAATCATCAAGGAGTGTTAGAGAAGGAAAAAGGGTTCAATGCAAAATTTATTTTATGTGTATTTAAAACACAATTTTGATAAGTTAAATGTTGTTGAATTTTCTATTATAATGTTGCAAAAGGTTAAATTGTGGAGATTTTTCATTAGGATTTTTCACTCTCATGCTAGTAAATGTATTTATACATTTATCGTAAAGAGAGATGTTTAAATTATAGCTTAGATTGTAAACTTAAATCTAGTATGATAACTTGGATCACTTTTGAAAATCTTGGTCCTATATTTCCACCAAAATTTAAGTTGGACTTTTTTGTGGCTTTAATTAGTGACCTAGTTGTATGTATCTCATGGAAGACCCTATGAGTACTGCTAACACATTTCTCTAGGTGGATGAATATATTAAATTCTAATTTCAAATTAGGAAACTAAAGGCATAAAATTGTATACATGAAATATTAAAGAGATAAGATGTGTGTGATTTAGTGTCTCCTAGTAAGTGTGTGGTTATTGTCGTGTTATTTTGTGTGAATCTATTGAGTAATAGGAAAACAAACAATAGATGACTTATGTGAAGGTAAGTGTTAAGACTAGAGATAAAATTTGCAAAGAAGATGTAATCATAGGATATTGTTCAAGGTGTTTGAAATAACATTTTGATTATGTTGGTTGTTAGTGTTAGAATGTGGAATCTCCTTTGAAGGATCATCTTGTTAATTAAAAATACAACTAGGAATACGAGTTGTTTTATTTACACCTCTTACCTTTTGTGTATGAGTTGTGTTCCATGGTTAGCCTAATAGAAAATGTGAGAATACGTTAATATTTTATGTTATATTCTTTCAAGAAATATGAATAACACTTCAAAATCATTTTCTTGTGATGAGAACATTAATCCAAGAGTGATATAAAGAAATAAACTTAGTATGCTATAATGCAAGAAAAGATGTTAAAAAGTGGTATTAACTAATTTTATTGCATATTCCAAGTAAACTCCCATTTATGTTGTACTTAATTATGTTTCTAACCAATATTAAGATATAATGGCTTCTTGTGTACAATCATTGTTTCAATTCAAACTTAGTATGTGTTGAATTTGTAACTAGGGCATTCTTCTATTAAAAATGTTTGTTTGTACCATATGGATGGATGAAAACTTAGTGCAAATAGGTAAATGTAAAATGTAATAGATGTTCTAAATTTAAAACCCAAAAATATAAAATCCTTTTATACATATATGGACTAATGAGTTGTAAAAGGTGAAAATTAATAAATTATCTTAATATATATAGATTAATTGTACTAATTTTTATACTACTATGATATTATTCAATTTGGAACACTTGCAACTTCATTTTAAAATTAGGAATTCCTTGCAATTTGTCATAGGAATTTATCCAAAAACTAAAAAAAAAACATTTATGAACCTACTATGCTAGTAAGAGAAGACAAAACATGGATATAATCTAAAAGAAAATCATTTACTTTCTATATTTATTTAAAAAAAGACCTCGTGATGAATAGAATGATTAAGATTAATAACATAAAGTAAGATTAGGAAGTATGTTTTATCTTGGATGTCAAACTTTAGCAGAAAGGTAATAATAGTTAAACTATGTTATATATGACTTGAGATGTGTAGGTATGAAAAAAGATAGTTATGCAACTATGGAGAAATTACCATGCAAGAACAGGTGAAGTTTATGTTTCTTATTCAGTAGAGGGTGGTGAATGAGCTCTGCTAGGGTTTCTTGTGTTTGCAGTCATCCTTGGCCCCTTTTGCATCATATTATGACATAGGCAGAGGATTTTCTCATTTATTGTGTGTACATCCACATTTACTATGGTTTTCTTGGTTTTATTATGCCTTCAATCGGCTCCAACCTAGTAGTTCTTGTTGGTGTTGGCAGTTCAACGGCTCTACTCAATGGCTCCTCCTCCGAACAAGCATCCCCATAAATTTGTTCTGAAAGTGTTCCATGAGGTAAGTCTTTTGACTCCCCGGCTAATGTGGTTTTACCCTTGCCATATTCTGATTCGACATGTCAATGGCTAGAGCAGCATACTCTCGTTGGTTATTTTTTTGGGAGGAATCCCCCTAAAAGTGTGCTTAAAGAATAGGTCCATAAGGCCTGAGTCCCTCATGGGGTCCACCTTGATATGGTCCAAAATTTGACCAAAGGCCTTTTTCTTTTCTGCTTTGTAGAGGTCAGTCATGTTCAGACAATCCTAAACCATGGTCCTTGGTATGTCCAGTCCTCTTTGTTGGTATTCCAGTCATGGACCCAGGATTTGTCTTAGATGACAAAAATTTATGGGTTCTGGTCTGGATTGAGTTTCCTAGTTTGTCAGTACCTTGTGTACCTTTCTTGCAATACATTTTGTCCTCTTTGGGGAGGGTTATTTATGTTGAACCAAATAGGTTCTTTCAAGCTCACCCTCAAAAGTAGGTCTATGTTGAAGTGGACCTTTCACAGTATTTGAAATAGTCCATTAACATTCAAATTGGCACTCTTCAACATACCCAGAAAGTCACTTATTTCAATATGTCGAATACTTGTTATAGGTGTCAGTCTATAGACCAAAAGATTAAGGATTTCCCTCTGGCAATTCCTTGTACTTCTTTGTCGCCACGAGATACTGAAAATCCTCGTTAGGTGGAAAGCATTGTTGCCAAACTAGAGGAAAAGTGGACAATGGTTACAAACTACAAAAATAAGTCCAATGGCTTTGGAATAGTTTCCAAAGTCCCTGAACCAGCAAAAGAAATGGAAAACCCTTTACTGAAGGGAAATAAGCCCACGTTGGCTCTACTAATACTTCTGCGTGGTCAAGGCCTAAGGCTACACCCTATCCTGCAGTTGTCATGATAGCTCAGCCACTGTCTCCTCTCATTTTGAGAGCTCATAGGAGGTTTCGAAGTCCTTCTTGACCTTTGGAAGAAGGAGAATTTGTTCAGGAGAAATGGAGACTTTCCTCTCCAACCATTCAAATAGGTTTCGTTCTGCCATAATTCTCATAGAATCACCTCTCCACTTTGGATGAGGAGCCAGACTCCGATGATATGGAGGAGTTTCATTCATGAATTTCCTCTCATGAAATGTTCGAAGTCTAACAGACCTCTCTAGGAAGTATTCTGTTAGGGATACTCTTTAGAAGTATATTGGTATTGATGGTCTTTTCCTTCAGGAAGTGAAAATTGTTGGTTTTTTGCTTGCTTTGGCTTGTTGCTCTATCTGGCCAACTAGTAAAATGTTTTATACTGAACATGAGGTTGGATGTGGTGGAGCGGTCACCCTTCTATCCCCATGCGGTGGCATGCTTGTGTGGTCAATCATGGGTCTGACCCCACACATTGGCTCATTTGGATTATTTTTAGCATTGATAATCATTCTTTTCGGATTATTAATGTTTATACCTTGAATGATGTTGTTGAAAGATCTCTTCTCTAGGGTTGTATTGTTGATTCACTGTTAGCTGCTACCTGGTTGCTGTGTGGGGACTTCAATATGGTTGAGATGGCATACGACAAGGATGGTACATTTTCATTCAAATGGGAAGCTAGCAAAAGAGAGGCATGTTACAACATGCACAACAATTTGGGGATCTTTGATCCCAATATTGGACACCACCATTCTCACTCTCTCTAGCACACTTGGTGCAACTACCGAGCTAGCTATGACAAGATATTTAAATGCCTTGATCATGCCATGATCTTGGTTCAATCTTTTTTTTCTTTTTCCAGCTCTTTGCCACTTTTGGTTTTGTCACTAGTGGATGTGATAGTGTTAGACCATTTCCCCATCTCTTTTCACATTGAATGGGAGTTAAGGAAGCCTTGTGTCAGCAAGACTCAATTCTTTTTTAACATGTCCTTGTTGCATCATCAACCCACATTGACCCACATTCATATAGTTTGGAATTTGGAGTGCACACCACCCAACAATACCGGCTCGATTGCTTGGTGGAATGATGTTATCACTCGCATGGTGAGGTTTCTTTGCATTTTTGGGCACCAGCTGGCCATCTTTCACCGTAGGTCCTATGAGGTGACCACGTTTGACCTCTACTCTACCACTAAGGCTCTAGCAGCTAGCCCTTTTTCCCCTTCCTTGCAAGTTAGGGTGGCATAATTAAGGCACAAAAAACAAATTTCCAATAATTATGGTTCCAGAGGGGCGCAAATCAAGGCCAGGTTACACTGGCTTAAAATTGGTGATCGTTCCTCCAAAGAATTTCTTTTGGCCCTTCATGCCAAGCACTCTTCTCCTAGTATCAAAAAGATCAAAGAAGGCAACACAGTTCTCTCCAAGTTTCTTGACATTCTCCAAGCCTTTGTTATGCATTATGAGTAGGTGTTTATAGCTCAAGATTACACACCAGAGTGATAGAAAGCCCTCCAAGATATCCTTGCTATTGTGCTAAATAGGCTATCCTTAGCCCAAAAATCCTTTTGTGGGCAATTGCTCACAATTGAGGACCTCAAGGAAGCTGCCCACACTATGGCAGATGATAAAGCCCCAGGAATTGATGACTTCCCATGTGAATTTTACAAAGCACTTTAGAACTATGTTGGGTATGATTTGAATAAGGTCTATCTTGAAGTTTTTCATTCCAAAACATTGGGAAATTTAATCAATAAGGGGAATATTAAATTCATACATAAGGCTAGCGATCCTGAGGATATCTGCAACTAGTGGTCCATCATGCTCCTCAATGTCTCTTATAAAATCATTTCCAAATCTCTTGCCTTGAAAATCTACCATCTTTTACCTCAGATTGTGTGCTTGAAACAAACTAGTTTCATTAAGTCCAGATTCATTCTGGATAACATTATTGTTGTTTGGGAAGGAATGGAATGGGTCAGGTGCTCTAATCAAAGAGCTATTTTTATTAAAATAGACTTCGCCAAAGCTTATGACCCTATTGAATGGCCTTTTATCCTTGCCATGCTAGGAGCCTTAGGGTTTTGCCCTAATTTTATTCAAGTTGTGCAAATTCTTTTCTCCAGCACCTCTATGTGCATCACCATTAATGGTCACCAATCCCCTTCCTTTGGTCTATTTCGTTCCATCCTTCAGGGTTATTGAATTGCCGCCTCACTTTATGTGCTTCCTGCTGAAGGGTGTGGTTACTTGTTGGATAATTTTGTTTCCAAAAGGAAGGTTCGAGGCATCTCTTTGCCTAATTTTCTAGCCCAGTTGGTCAATGGAAACTTTGTCGATGACTCTTTTCTCACTCTTTTAGAAGAGGAAAACAACATTAAAGTTGCTCTGGATTTTCTTGAAACTTTTTTCCTTACCTCTAGCTCTACAATTCAATGGCATAAAACTTTGTGTTACAAGCAATCCATCTTGCCCAGTCCTCAATGGATTCAACACTACGACTATAAATAGATTGGTCCAAGTGAAATCTTTCAATTCTTGGGAGTTCCTTTTGCCTTATAGGCTTCTCCCACGGATCTTTGGCAAGTTGTTCTTTCTCGGATTAAGCAGAAGCTTTCTTACTGGATTACCAAGCCTCTCTCTGGTTGGTAAGTTCCATATTTTCTCTAAGGTGTTGGTTGCTACATATGTTTACTATTCTTCTTGTTGGCCTCTCTTGAAGGCTGCTTATGCTAAACTTGAAAATTTGTTATGTGACTTTTTGTGGGCCTCTTTTGAGACACACCGAGGGTTTCACCATGTTTCCTGGGAGTTTTTTTGCTTACCCAGAGACTTTGGAGGGTTTGGCTTGCTTTCTACTTGAGGACAAGGGATTTATCTTTGTGTTAAATGGATAATTAGAGCTCTTATTGGTGATGAGTCCTTGAAAATTCTTCTTAGGCATTGCATTTAGTTTGGATTTCAAACACACAGACCGACCTAGAAGGGGATTGGCTTTCAAACCCTTCTGGTTATGAGGGAGCCAATCTAGATTGTGGGAAATTTTGTGTCCAAGAATATTTGGAAAGCCTAGAAAGTTGTTAAGCCCTGGCTTCATTGGGTTGGTTCTGGTTTCCATGATGGGCTTTCGCTCAATCAATAGAACATGTGGTTGTCACCTCTTTTTTCCAATAATGGACAACCATTGGCCAAGTTACATTGGCTTAAGGCCCTAATATTTCATAAGAAAGGTATACAGACCTTGCAACACATGTTTCATAGACCCACAATGTGCAACATGTCATGGTAGGATTTATGTGCTCATTATAGGCTTCAAAACCAAGATTGTGACACTTATGATGGTCTAGTGAATGCCATTCTGGTTGATATACTTCATAAAGTAGGTATCTATGCCACCAAGCCCTGGTGGAAGGACTGGAAGTGGTACCCAGACACCCCTTTTAGGAATTACAAGCCTAGGCTTGGTTAACTGTGGCTTTTGACTCATTTTCCTATGATTGACAGTTTGAACTAGCAGTGGCATCTCCAGTCTTTTGTGTTAATGTTTGGCATAAATGATTCTCTTCCACTTGGTCTGCGAGTGTTGAGCCAAAGCTCACCCACTTTGTTTGGTGTATTATTTTCCAAGGCTTACCTGTGGGGTCTCAACTTGTCCACTTGGGGGTCCAAGACCCTCATTGCCCATTTTGTGGGCAAGTTGAGACATTTAAGCATATTTTTTGGTTTTGTACCAAAGCTCAACAATTTTGGAATTGGATTCATGACTTCTTTCGGCCATTCAGGCCAGAGCCGTTTTCTTGGCATATGATTATGTTGGGTGATTCTCCCAGGCTTCCTGCTAAGTATACCTAGCTTTGGCACACTTTTAGGGTGCAAATCTTCTTTAGTATTTGGAAATATAGAAATTCCTACATATTTTCTCATAGCCAGATTGATAAATATGTATCTCTATACTCTAAAGAAGCTATTTGTTCTAATGTTATTTCTCATATTCAAGTTCAAGCGAATAAAGTTGTGCTTGAGGTCTCTCACCTCTAGGTGCTTCTGGACCACTGGGGCAATGCCCCTTGCACTGTGGCTTTGGTTCCCTCTTTTCCTACCTCCTCTCATGGTTGGTTACCACCATGGGGCTAACGAGTGGAGTGGCTCTACTCATCCCCACTCTTAGGCTCCTCCCCATTGTGTCTCCCACCCTCCTAAGAAGTTGCATTCTCCTCCTCCATGAGCTAACATGGGGTGTCCCTCTAGAGGGATAGCGACAGGTGCCAGTGGCACTTCTGGGTGGCCCTCTGATACTGGTCCTAGTAGCAGCTTTGGTTGCCCAAATTATGTGAAATGGCTCCCACATTGGACTTAGCAATCTCGCCCAGGCATGAGGAAAAAGAGAAAGATAAAGAAAAATAAGATGGCGATGGTTGGGGTCCTCCTAGCGTCACTCTAGATCCTGTTATTATATGGGGGAAGAAACTAGATGACATGGACCCTCCACCCCCTGCTAGCACTGCTCTGGTTGCTTAATGGTCATTTTATTTTTTTATGTTTTTAATGTTTATTACTTTTTGGGCTCGGCCTATGTGACTCTAGACTTCTGGGCCTCTGCCCATATGACTCTCAGGGTGTGCCTTTTTACCATCCACATTTTTTGTGAATTTGTATTTCTATCTTATTTTTTAATATAGATGCATGCATATTCATCAAAAAAAGGTTTGTGTCTTGCTCTTGTGGTATGAGGTGATAAAGTCCATAGATATTCTATATGTTGTAACTTGTGGACAGCCAATAAATGTTATGTTCATGTGTTATAACATGTGGAAGGACAACAAATGTTGTGTTTGTGCCCCAAGTATGTGATATAGGGTATCCAACTAGGGTAAGGGTGAGATAGATGTTATGATGATTCATAGGATGATCCACCTATGTGTACCATTGTGAAAATTTTATGTGTGTAAACTAATAGCATGAATATGATGTCAAGTTTTGGTGTATTGATGTATGCTTGTTGAATTAAATGTGTAAGTCATGTTATAGGCTTATATGCACATATTTTATGTGATTTTATCCCCTAGTTTCAAAATTCCAAATAGATTGAGAGCATGCTACCGTGATCAAAGGGGTTGAGGGATAGAGGGCCTCATTAGAATGTTATGATTCTTAATGGATGTTAGTCCCTATTGTAAGAGGACTTCCATAAAAAGGTAGCATTTCTCCATGGATGTTGTCCTTGCACCACTCTCCCATATAGTAGAAACACACTTGTTATTTCATAGTGCAAACCTACTCCTAGAGTCATGTATTCTATGGATTGAGGATGGACCCTAAAGTGCTAGAGTCTTGGGACTATTTTTACTATTAGTTATTGATACATGGAATTTTAGTAATGTGAGTAGTAGAGACAACTTCCAAATTCATGAGATGTTTACATCATGACTACTAGTACATGAGTTAAAGTTGGGTAATTATGGATCATTCATAATTTTAGAGATACAATTAATTATGTGGAACATTATAATTTAATTCAAACATGTATTAGAATTTGAAAATTATTTTCTAGATTAGCACAAGATATTTCATTGATGCAGGAGCATCTAGTGGTGTAAGGGCAATCTTGCATCACCCAAAAATAGTTAAATTTCAAGTTTCTTGGTTTTTAGATCTTTTTACATCTTTGGATACCCTTTTCGTCATAATGAAATTCCCAATTTATGGTTTTTATTTTCTATTCATGGGTTGAAAGATATTGCAGTTTTCGTTTTCCAGATTTGCACCTGAAAATCTTCCAAGTTAGATTTGAGGCACTTAGATTTCCTAGAGCGGCCCCGAAACTTTCCAAAATCGGTGTAGTGGATTTTGAGACCTTCCAACTCAGCTTCAAAAGGTTTGCGAATCGGAGTTCCGATCAAAAAGTTATGGCCCCTGAAGTTGGACTTTCTAGAAGATACAATTGCAAATGTTCTTTGAAATTTGAACTTCAATTCATTATTTTCGGTGCCAAAACCGCCTAAAC
>VDFB02048769.1:0-24449 GCA_007258455.2 Sequoia sempervirens
ATTAACCATCAAATTTTATCAGTCATGCACATTTAAATACCAGATAATCAAACAATCATAAGTGGTGTCCAATAGTCTCATCAATATACTAAAAAATAAATGTAACATAGGATCGAGAAGTGATAGTGAAAAGAGCATAAAATCGTAATTTACAAGTTATACCATGCCATTATGTATCTTTGTAAGAGCATAAAATCGTAATTTACAAGTTATACCATGTCATTATGTATCTTTGTAAGATTGGCTCACAAAAAGTGACGTTCAATAGTCTCATCACTATACTAGAAAATAAATGTAACATAAAGTCGAGATGTAACAATGCAAAGAACATAAAATCATAATTTACAAGTTATACCATGCCATTATGTATCTTGGCTCGTAGATTCAATATGAAAGCCATAGGATACAAACTTGCAAACCTAGATAGCACTTTAAACTTTGATCGACACTTTTACTATTTACCACACAAACACCATAAAACAATTATGCCTGATAAAACTGAAATTTATTTGTCACCCACTAAAATTTTTTCACATGCAAATAGTAAATGTCAATCAACCCCCTCTTGTTTATTTTTAATCCAAGTTTGAAGTCAGCAAATGATGGCCTAGATTTTACAAGCAATAGAGCCCACAACAGATGATTTTTACCGGTAAATACTTAGAAGATCAACAAAATTCAAACATAACATGATATAGCAGCAACAGTTTGACGATGCATCTAAGATTCTAAATCTCCATTTAAAATTAGACACACATACATTAACCTCAATATAACTCCTCAGTACCAACAGAATGCCCATGTCAATATGATTACTAATCAAACTTGTATAAACCCAGGCCAGATATTTGCTGATAGCGTTTTCATACCCATTGGCCACAGGGTTCACCTGTTGACAAAAAAATAACAGTCAGTGTCGCAAATAAACCATACAATCTTAGAGCCATTACTAATTATTTCTTGTAAGCAAAGACTTACAAGGAACAGAGCTTGAAATTTCATTACTAAGAAATGGAAAAAATATATATAACAATATTGAGGAGGACATAATAACTATAAGAGAATATATATCTCAACATACACAAAAAATGAAATGATGACTAGATAGAGTTGTTATAATTTCTTTAATTATAAGATTATTAATAATGTTAAAATAGATTTAAGAAAATTCACCATCGTGATATACAATTCATCATCTACAATTCAATGGCGTGGTATATTCACCACGTGTACATTTTTTAATATTTAAGTGATCAAGAGCACCTAAAAAAGAGCAGGTACAAAGATTTTATTGAACATATAAAAAACGTATAAGTGATGAATATATCATGGTGGTGAATTGTATACGTCATCAGCAATTCATTGCTGTGGTATATTCACCATCTATACATTTTTAATATTTAAGTGATCAAGAGCACCTAAAAAAGAGCAGGTATAAAGATTCTATTGAACATATAAAAAAGATATAAGTGATGAATATATCACGGTGGTGAATTGTATACGCGATAAATATGTCACAGCAATGAATTACTGATGGTAAATTGTTGACGGTGAAT
The DNA here is from genome assembly GCA_007258455.2 of Sequoia sempervirens. Classification (NCBI taxonomy): domain Eukaryota; kingdom Viridiplantae; phylum Streptophyta; class Pinopsida; order Cupressales; family Cupressaceae; genus Sequoia; species Sequoia sempervirens. The sequence continues at coordinate 1,557 of VDFB02048769.1, forward strand.
TGCTTACAATAAATTGCTGACAGTGAATTTTCCTGATACAATTTAAAAACTGAGAAACATATTTAGAAAGAAAAAGAAAAAAACAAAACAAATTTGTAAACCATCTCATTCAGAGTCAATGTCCCACATAAAAAACAGTGAGGACGTTCCCATTGTGTAGGTATAGACAAGCGCTCCAGCAGTTCTTTTTACTCAGTTGAACCACCTGAAAGGGTCACTTCCATCGTCAAAAGGCCAGCCTGAACGCATCCAATTTACTCCATCACTAGAATTTGAAGCTCTTGTGTGTGTACCTTATGGATTGGAGTTTGACGATCGGAATGGCCACCAATTTAAGTTGAAGAAACTGCGCCTGCCTTGATTGTGTCCACTACTACCATGATGAGCTCTGTTATCCCTGGTTGGGTTAAAATTGGAATTATTATTGGTATTAGTAGCCCTCCCACCTGCAAGAGAACCAATTCCAACAGATGAAATCCCTGAGTTGCCATTCCGTCCACCTGATTCATCCCTGCCACAAAACTACTGTTCTAAACATATAGAAAAATATTCTCTGTACAAAACAACGAAACTAAAATGATCATAACATTACCTTGTCTTGTAGTTGCTATAGCTGAAGTTGTTGCCTCAACCGGTGCGGCACCTCTGGCCGTTGATCTAGGCTGTTGCTGTCCATTACCAGCAGGCTGTCGCTGTCGATTATCAGCAGCTTGTTGTTGTCTATTATCAGCACCATCTTCAGTTGGCAACGCCTGACGACAAATCGGACATGAATTATGCTGGGTCAGCCAAGGGACAATACACTCCGAATGAAAAATGTGCTTACAGGGCATCTCTCTGACATTGCTACCAATCTCAAAGGGCTCGGTGCAAACATGGCAGTTGAGATTGGATCGAATATGGTCTTCAGTTACCCTAATTGTGGGCATAGCATCCGCAGCACTTGTAGGAGCAGGGGGAGGCCCACACCTGTCATTCTGCGTCAATTGTTCAATGAGGCGATCAAACTCAGACCCCACAAAGTAATCCCCAATGTTAGCAGGCAACCCCCTGATCCCTGATCCAGTGCCCAATATAAACCCCATACCACCACCGTTACCACCATTATCGTCCCCACCTCTATGACCACCTCTGACAAGGATCACAGGCCTGAAATCACCATCCTCATCCCTTCTGTGGTCATGTAATTGATTGAGTAAGTTGGTCATGACCTCTATTAACTGAGCATGATCGGACCTTCTTTCTACGTCCCCTTCAAATGAAAGGGCCTCCAACAGCTGAGACCTAGGTCCCTCTTCCACTTCCTCAAGAAATTCACCATTACAACGAGGGCAAACCGAGGGCGGCCCTCTTGAGGTCAATCTAATCAAACGATTACATTGATAGCACCAGTAGCTAGCAGAACTAGGTGTACAACCCATATTTAAATGCCCACAGATTTATTTAAAGACCGACAAGAAAAACTCACCCCAGAAATCTTCAGATATTTTTACTATTTTGGGCTGAAGTGATTCTCAACGCTCCAATCTGCTGCGACAGATTTTCCTGAACACTCTTTTTTGGCTTAACGGGTATAGAATGTTTTTTGTTGGGTATCTGCAGAAATGGGCTCAGAAGATGATATTTGCTCTGTTGGGTACTGTTTTTTTTTTTGGTTGGATAGTGAAATAAATATTGTGGGTATTTGCAGGAATGGAATGGAAACCGTTTGATGTTTAACTCATGTTAGCAAGAACAAGAACTTGAAGTATACTTTGCTCTGCAATGGTAGAATTGCTTGCCAGTTTCCCCTCCCAATCCGAAAGGAAGAGAAATTATACAGCTCACATTCCTTTTGCTTTGAGACCACAGGCTTGCAATGGGTATCAAATCACAGTCATATTCCTTTATTTCATTTTTTCTTTAACTTTTATTCAAATTAAAATTTTCAGGGTATCATTATAAAGAATCACTTTAACTTACTGATTCTCTAACAATTTTTTTTGAAATAAAGAATCACTTTTACTCACGGATTCTCTAACAACTTTTTTGAAATAATTAAAATTCATATAAATTTAAACAAATAATATTTTTCGTTGGAGTTAATACTTCTATTTATCATTATCTCTTTTTTCTTTTCAATTTTATTTTGTCTTATTATTCAATTAATTATCTATAGTAATTAAATTTAAAAATGCTATATATGTTATTGATTCTCTTAATTTTGATTTGGACTTTCTAAAAGATAAAGAATCAAAAATTGAAAATCGTACAAGATAAAGTGAACAAAATCTTTTAAGATGAAAATTATTTTTGAGATTTTTTAGTGGGAAAATATAAAAAATTCAAACATTGAAAATGGTACAAGATAAGTGAACAAAATCTTTTAAGATAATTTTTGTATAGTTAAAGATGTGACTTAACTAAGCTATAATTTGATCAATGAAACAAGAATACTATAATGTAAAGAATTAAAAGTTGAAAAATATACAAGATAAAGTGAATAAATTCTTTTGAGATAATATTATCATAGTATGGTCCCATGGGAGGGGCTTGGGCATCTATTTTCATGGGGAGGCCGTCTTATGGAGAAAAAATAATTATGCTACATGATTAATTGGAATCTTTTCCTAAAAAATAGCAGCCCCTACCTTTTAGGATTGCAGATTTTAGCTGGTGAAATTGAGGCGGGGCTAGAAATTGACCCTACAACTTAGGAATTTTATGCCACTTGTCTATCATCTAAAATTTTAAATTCCTATCAGAAAATAAAAATGAGATCATTATTTATTTATTAATTATTTTTTATCAAACCACTATAGTTCATTCCTTAAATTTCGGAGCTTAAACTTTTAAGTTGAATTGTACTATTAAAATCATGAAACCACCAATTCCTAAAAAATCTCAGCAACACCCACTGAAATTTTATAGGAAGCCCCCCTCCATGAGACCTTACCCTAAGTCAAAATATGTGACCTAACTAAGTTGCAAATCAATAAAAGAAAAAAACATTAAAAAATATGTTCTACTCAAATATGTAAAAAATCGTGCAAGATTATATTAAAGTAGTCATCATATCAACACTAGGAGAAAGATATTCACATCTTACATGTCTAAAGCTTTTAGCTTTGATTTTTGAAATGGGATGCCTAGTCCAACTTGTAACTAATCTTTTTATAATATTTGAACAAGACAACTCATGTTTCCAAGTCCACAAAACCATCCACAAAACCATTGGAGTGTAGTGACATAATCAATGATTAAGAGTTAGAGACTAAGAAGATAACTAATGCAGATTTGTAATTAATTTGAAGAGTCTTATGCTACTCATTTCTTCTCCACATTGAATTCAATAGTGACATACAACAAACAATTTATTATACATAAGACACATATGACAAAGTTTGATGGCCACCTTATAATGAATAATATGTTCGATGTAAAGATTTCCATATCTTACATGCAAGAACTTTTTGGCTATGATTTCTAAAATTGGATGTCTCGTTCAACTTATACTTAATATTTTAGTTGTTTTGTCTCTTCAAATATGAAAAGATTTAATAAGATAGCTCATTTTTCTTAGGCCACAAAATAATTGGAGCATAACATAAGCATTGATTAAGAGTTAGAGACTAATAAGATAACTAATGTAGATTCTACAATTAATTTGAAGAGTCTTATGTCCCCCTCATTTCTTCTCCGCATTGAATTCAATTGTGATATAAACTCTACTAAATTTTCTTAACACATAAGACACATATGGTAAAGCTCAATGGTCGCTTTTTAATGAATAATATATTTGGTGACAAAGATTTTTATATTTTACATGTCTAAACTTTTTTGCTATGATTTTTGAAATGAGACATCTCATCCAACTTGTAATTAATATTTTATTTATTTTTTCCCTTCAAATATGATAAGATATGGGCAAGATAGCTCATATTTCCAAGGTCACAAAGTCAATGAAGTATACTCACATAAGCACTGACTAAGAGTTAAAGACTAATGAGATAACTAATGTAGATTTTGCAATTAATTTGAAGTGTCATATGTCACTCATTTTTCCCCAAATTGAATTCAATTCTAACATATACAACAGACAATTAATTACACATAAGATTACGACCACCTTCTAATAAATAATATTTTTGATGACCAACTTCTATGTTTGATTTGGCATCTCTAAAGGAAGGTTAAAAATTATTATAATTCTATCTAATGTAGTTATTTGAATTTTGATGAAAAATATGTTTTAATGTCTTATAGAATGTATTTTTTAATCTAATGAAATAATGTTTTTTAGGGTATTTTATGTTTGTATTTTTTTAAATAACAAATTATTTGAATGTGTTTTTTAAGATTGGCATTTTAATTTAGTTTTTGATAAAATGTTAAAAATAAGTTTTAGTAGGATGTTACTTTTCTATAATTTTTTTTTTAATTAGTTATGTTTTTGTATTTATACTTTAATGCATGGATTAATTTTTTTTTATTTCAATAAAGAATTAATAAATTTAAAAAAATGTATATACTAAAACACAACTATTTTAACAGACATAACTACTTTGTCCATATCTTTTGTCAATTGGTAGATTCAAATCATTCAATGCTTCAACTCAATATTTTTTATCTCCTCTATAAAGATCATAAAATATACCAATATTTCCTCCTCCATCATCCTTATTTTTCCCACTTCCTCCTCTTGACATTAAAGAGATCCTTCCCTTAGAACTCCCTACTTTCCTCACTTCCCCAATTCCTCAATCATAGGCACCACCTATCTCATAGCACACACCATAAACAATAACTATTGTTAGCCCTTAAGAAAAAATAATTTGTAACTCTGATCATCATCTTATTTAAGGAATACATATAGCTACCCTTTCATAATATTAATTGTCCTCTTGATTGTCATATATCATCACATCAACTAATGTCAATCTCCTTACCAATCCATTATTATGTTTAAAATATTAATTAATTTAATGATTTATTTATTTATTTATTGTCATAAAAACTTTACATTATTTAAACATCTTTTTTAAGATTATTTATTTAATACTTCATTTAAAAAAGATCAAATTAATATGATCACTTAATAGAATTTTAATTAAAACTTTATTCATTTTTAAAAGTCTCATTAAGAAATTCAAGAAACTCAAACCATAAAATTCAACTAGGATAAAATCTATAGTCTCTCTCCTTTTTTTTAAAAAATTTTGAATCCCTCTTTGTTGTTGTAGGTTGGAAGATGAATCAAGGGAAGAAATAGTTTTAGTTTAGGAAAGTCAAGATTCTCCTTCATGAGTAAGATAAACTCCTTTTTCTTTTCACTTTATTTGGATAACCCTAACTCTTCTTTATATCATTTTAAGTATACATTTAAAAAAAAACTAATCCATCTATTTTTTTTGTTTTGCAAGTCCATGAATCCATTTATTTTAACAAGGATGAGAAATTTCTATTTAATATATTTTATCATTAAAAAATTATGATTTAAATAAATAAATAGTTTTAATTTATCATCAAATTATTCTATTTTTATTTATAATTAATAAAACATTTATCAAATAAGATTAAATATAAAATTAGATAATATTTTTTAAATAATAATTTAAGGGGGTTAGTCCCCTATGAATATTACGGCCACTTCAAGGGGCCATGACCCCAATGGAGTGGAGCCCGAACCCCACTATAACAACAATAGATGGCTACTACATTGGTGGATGGGGTTTTCTCTCCCCCCTCCACACACTATCTAAGGAATATAATAATGGATAAACAATGTTTATTCTATTTTATTTTATTTTTGAGAAAAAAAAATCCTTAAGACATTTAATTAATGAAAATGTATCCTTTAAAATATATCATAGATGAATAATATTTAATCAATATTAAATATTCATGTGTGCATATGTGTGAGTGAGATATATATATATATATATATATATATATATATATATATATATATATATATATATATATATATATATATATATATATAAACAATAAAATATATTTTCATATATATGTGTGTATGTATATATATATATATGAAAGAAATGTATTACATGTATAATACATATTGGTACGTAAAAAAAATGTGTATTCCATTCTATATAATGAAAATATGATTTTCTTACAATTCAAATATAAAATTAAGCATTTTGAAAAGACATTTAAAAAAAAGAAGGCATGTATAGTAAATATATATAGAACCATGATATTTACAAATACATGAATATTTTTTTTTATTGAAACAAAATGTATATGCATTCAAAATTCACACATAATAATAAGAAAAGGCAATTATTTTCAAATTTATTTTATTCTTTTGCTACAAGTAATAAAAATATAGGCTATTTTATTTATAATAACAATATATTGATGTACTCAATACACAAGAAGATGAAATCAATAAATTTGGTATTTCTTTTTCCTTTTTTAATCTTTTTCAACTCTATGTGAGAAAAGTTGTAGTCATACAATCTTTATGACTATAATTGGTAATACAACTTAATCTTTCATGACTAGGAGAAGTTTCCCTTATTTGTTGGACACAAATAAATCTTTCCTAAACACACACACACACACACACACACATATAAGATAGGACAACCACTCTCCTCCAGAAATGAGGAAATCCTTACAAACTCAAGAGTACTAAGAATAAAATAAATAAGGGAGATCCACTTCATTCAACAAGTACTATCTTCTCTTTGATTCTTTATAAAACCTATAAATTAAAACCTTTCACAAGTAAGGCCAATGGAGGTTTTCTCACCTCCCAACTATAAATATTGAACACAAGCCCACCCTCAAGCTAGAAGGACCTCTAAGAAACCAATTTTCACAATATAAGAATAAATAATATACCAACACACACCTACAAACCCAAGGTTGAACAACACATATGAATAAAAAAAATATTCATGGAATAGGGGAGATGAGGGGAATTATCTCTACACTCGGGGAAGAAAAATCAATAGTTCTCAATTCAATCACACATCAATGTGTATCATGTCTACCATACTTGTCATTTATCCCTCCATCACAAAACCACTACACAACTCAAAACTCAATATCTCGCACAACAATATTTCATATATGCACAAATGGCACCCATGCCAAATTTTTCATTCACCAAAAGAAAATATTTTCTCCAAGGAGGTTCCACACTTCTAAACCCCTCACATGGTTTTCTTTCATTTATTGAGAAATCCTAAACCAATGTAGCACCACCCATTATAATAACACACAAAATCTACACATATAACCAAACAAAATGGGATACAAACATGGATAAATTTGATATTTACATTTACACACCAAAGAAAAGATACAAGCTTTACATAATAGTAATAAAAGAAATGAGAGGAATGGTGAAGTCTATTTCTAGTGGCTTCTAAGAGTGGTGAGATATCTCTTTGTTAAAATTCCTTCCTAGAATCTCCTCTTCAATCCTTCCTCTCACGAGCTCTCTAATTGCCTAGGTATCTCCTCTCTCCCAAAAGTAAGATGTAAAAATGAACCAAAGGGCCCTTATAAACTTTAGAAGAGATATAAATAATGAGTGTCATGTCACTCATCCTCTCCCTATAAAGAGGTGACACGTGGCCTCCAACTCATCCCTATTTATGTCTTCATGCAAACCCCAATAAGTCACATGATCCTCATGTTCTCACACATGTGCGATACTTAGGGATGAGGAGTGTACTTGTACACTCTTTTTCATGTAAATATATTAGGGTGTGCTCCCATATGTGTGATACATTGGGATGACGGTTTCCTTGACATAACTTCACATATAAGTTCTTAGGAAGGCAACATTGGATGATGGCAAGTCAACCTTCCATCTCCTCATACTAATGCAGTCACATTCTTTCTAAGGGGCTTGGGATGGATCAAATATTACTCAAATCCTAAAAATTTTATTCCAAGAAGTACCCATCTAATAGGTACTTACCCTAGGGATCTAATTTCACCCAAAAAATAAAGAAAAAGATATTTCATAACCTTTAAAACCCCCTTAAAGTGCTAATTCGAGTTTTTCCACCTAAGAGGACACTCATCCCAATACCCAAACACATACAACCTTAGGATGAACTCAAAACTATAATAAATAACACAAATATATCACATTATAATAAATTTTCACAATGAAGGTTGTAATCCTCTTATGGACTAAGGCCAAGTTCTTACTAGGATAGACATCATCAAGGTTTTCAACTCAGACCTCCAATTTTGTTCCATTAACCATGTAAATCACCTTCACACTTGAAACAATCATCAATTACATCCCACAAAATAGTCAAAGCAACTATAACCAGAATTTAAGCACATCATATACCATAGGCAAATCATAATTCACATATTCATCACAATTCAAATAATAATAACCATTGTTGCACATATTAAACAATTTAACTTTCACATATGCCTCATAATGTTAGCTCCTATAAAATATTATAATTACACCATGAAGAACATCTTATATTGATTATAAATTTTAATTTAAAACTAGGTTATTAAATAATATTTTTAAAGCATAATTGAAAGCCACTAATAAATCCAATCATGAAAAATAAAGAGAAAATGTAAAAGAATACACATTAACTAAGTTGCATCAAGGTTAGCTCCATATATCATGCTCATTCAATCATAATTACACATTCATCACATAGATAATAACAATGAACTATGATCCTCCACTATCTAGATCATCACAATTTGCTCATAAAAATTAAACTATTCTAAGTATAATATCACTCTATTATAAATTATCATCATGATCATAAATCTAAACTATAAATTTGTAAATCAATGAGTATCAATGTTCATAATAGGTCTATAAAGTACAAATGAGATAACAAGAAAAGGGTGGGCTTCACTGCCATTGCATGGAATAAATTGTTGAGTGGTCATCTCATGAAATTAACATTTTTGTTTAATTTCTACTTCATACCATAGTTTGCACTACCTCAGTAAACATGTATATAAAATGTGGAGACACAAAAATGGCTCAAATGACACATAGGAGGTTGGAATCATGAGTAGAAGATGCATTTTATTCAAAGCTTTGTGATTATCCTAACAAATATTTGTGTTTCATTTTTTGTTTGAGTGTGTGTTGTCTAGCTTTATGTGAGAAGTTTTCATGTGTCTATTTATGGGTTTTTTCTTAATTTTGTGCAAGAAGTGTATTAGAACATGTTTGTTGTAGTGCCACTATGATAGACCTGTTAACACCTAATATAAATGTCAGAGATAAGCGGATCCATGGGAGGCGATTAGTCCATGTCTCGAATCCGAAGGGATATGATGGCAATTAGTACAACAATCCCCCTCAGCATCACTCGAGGGGATTTGAACCCACGACCTGAATCTGATACCATTTGTCAAAACATGTTTGTCATTGTGCCACTCTGATCGACTTGTTAACACTCGATACAAATGCTAGAGATAAGCAGATTCACGGGAGGTGGTTAGTCCTTGTCCCAAATCTGAAGGGAGATAGTGGCAATTAGTCCAACAAAGTGTGGTGGGGCATGAATCCAGGTTCGTCCAAGTAGGATGTTGTAGGGAAGATCAAGGTCTAACACTTGGCATGTAGTCTCTGTAATGATGGGTCCTACTTGTATGGGTAGTGCGATGATGCCTTGCAATACCCACTCTTGATCATCATATGCTTTGATGGTGGTACTCTTTGCTTTCTCAATAGTATCTTCTAAATAGCCCAAGTTCTTGATCAACTGAAGGGTGCAAATGTTCAAACCAACACCTCCATCTACTAAGACTCTTTTAACCTTGTTCTTATGAATGATGACCTCAAGGTGCAAAGCATGATTATGAGATGACTGCGATGGTAGGTCTTGTTCTAAGAAGGTGAGAAGATGATTACTAATATGCCCTACCATAGATTGAAACTGCTATGTATCAATATCCTTAGGGACGAATGATGAAGATAAAGCCTTCTCTAATATTTCCCTATGTGCAAGAGATAGCCTTAATAGTTCCAAGATATAAATCTGTGTGGGGGTCTTCTTAAGTTGATCTAGGAGATTGTACTTGCTAGGGTTTGATGTTGGAAAAGTAGGTTATGCCCTAGATTGAGATGGGACTCCTTGGATGGTGACTTTTCCATGTCGTGTGGTGACTCCACACTCCTCACTAGGTCCTTTGATGGTGACATTGGTGATGACACTATCATAGGAAGTGACTACATTGGAATAGGTATGTTGTATGTTTGTGTAATCCTTAGCTTTTCCAATGTTGTTTCCTTTGCTATTATCTGGCATAGTGTTCTTGTATATCTTGATATCTTGATTGTCAGCTAGTACCTCAACAGATATGTCTCCATTTTTAATAAGATCTTGGATAACATTTTTGAGTCTCATACAGTTTGTTGTTTTGTGTCCTTTGATTTTGTGAAAGTCACAAAGATCTTTTTCGTTGTACCAAGGTGGTTTATCCTGTGGTTCTTGGTAGTTTTTGAAATTGGGAAGCATTATCAAGTTTGAATCTACCAATTTCTTCATGATGGTTTCAATAGGTTCTGTCAACTATGTGTATTTGTGTTTTGGATAGTTGTTTCTATTAGGAGTTCATCGTTGTTGTGTTTTGGTGTTATTGATCTGATTGTTTTGTAGTGATGTATTTTATTTCACAGTTGGTTGAACATTAGCTATTTGATTGTTGTTTGGCCTATGAGCACTTAGGACCACCTTAGCATCTACCACACCATCATTCATTACGTTCTTGTTCTTAACCCAGGTCACACAAGGCTTGTCGTTTGAACTGTTTGATGGGAAATTGTCTTTGTATGATTGAGTATTTCCTTGTGAGATTAGAGCTCTCTCGATGTTAAGGGCTCTAGGGACAAGCTTGTCATAAGAGGTAATGCACTGCATCTTTAATTGGAAGGATAGATCAGGATCAAGGTTTTCTATGATGATCCTTACTTGTTGCTTGTCGGGAATTGGCCACTTGCTCTTACTAGCTCTTTGTCTCCACCGTTGCAAGAATTTGGTGAAAGATTCTCCTTTTTTTTTGTTTGAGAGTGTAAAAATATTTTGGGCTTACGTCCATGTCAAGATTAAAGGAGAAGTGATCTATAAACCTATCAAGATTTCTTGGAAGGTTTTGATTCCTAGAGGTATTTGAGAAATCAAGTCGATGGTTGGGCCTATCAAGCTTCATGGAAAGAGGCGCATCAAATAGGAATCGTTGTAGGAAACCTCCATACAAATGACGTTAAACTCTTTGACATGGTCTACACGACTTCATCTCCTTTTCTATTTATCAAATTTTGGGACTTCAAAACTGGGAGGGAATGGTACCATTTCAATGTTTCGATCAAATGGATATAGGCGTAATTTTTGTGTATGGAGCTTCTTCATTTTTCCCATCTGGATATCCTGCATTTCTTGTGTTATCATCTTAAGTTGCGATGCTGCATCATCTTGTGGGTTTGGTGGAGGAACATATGTTGCGTATTATGGGATGGTGAATAGATTGTACGTGGGATTTTGGTATGATGGAGTGTTGTATGGTGTGTATGGTGGTGTAGGATATTGCGAAAGTGATTGTGGTGGAGGCGTATATGTCCCTAATGTGTTTGCATCGACGATGTTCTATTGAGGGTTATAGTAGGAACCTTCTTGTTGTTGTTGTTGTTGGGAATACTGCTAAGCTAGTAAGGCTTATTGTTGTTGTTGGGCCATAAGGGCTTGTTGTTGTTGTTGGGTTGCTACTAAGGCTGCTTACTATTCTACTAAGGCTACTTGTTGTTGTTGTGCTGCTAGGGCTGCTTCTTGTTGTTGTTGTGTTTCTAAGGTTGCTTGTTGTTGTTGTGCTACTAGGGCTGCTTGTTGTTGCTATTGTTAGACTGCTTGTTGATAAGCCTGTTGTGCTTGTTGTAAAGCTAATGAATGTGCTTGCAATGTAGGATCAACTGGTTGTTGGGACATCTATGATGGGTTTTGCGTGGTTAGCGGGTTGCTGACGAGAGGTTGGGGATTCCCTTGGTTTATCATTACTTGTAAGATGGTGGATTGGGATCTGGAGGAATGTAAGTTTGAGGTCACATTTGATTTTGCATGATGAGAGAGACCGAGGGGAAAGATGATGATGGTGCCATTAGGTATTGCAATGGTAATGGAATATTAGGACCTTGAGTCCATTGATTGAAAGGGTTCCCTTGACCAATGTTTTGGGGATTTCCTTGTGTTTGGAATGTGGTCTTGGTAGTTTTTGAAATTAGGAAGTGTTATCAAGTTTGACTCTACCAATTTATTCATGATGGTTTCAATAGGTTCTGACAACTGTGTGTATTTGCGTTTTGGATAGTTATTTCTATTGGGAGTTCGTCGTTGTTGTGTTTTGGTGTTATTGATCTGATTATTTTGTGGTGATGTAGTTTGTTGCACAGTTGGTTGAACATTAGCTATTTGGTTGTTGTTTGGCCTAGGAGCACTTAGGACCAACTTAGCATCTACCATGCCATCATTCATTACATTCATTTTCTTAGCCCAAACATGAGGCTTGTCATTTGAATTGTTTGATGGGTGGTTGTCTTTGTATGATTGAGTATTTCCCTATGAGATTAGAGCTCTCTCGATGTTAAGGGCTCTAGGGACAAGCTCATCATAAGAGGTAATGCACTGCATCTTTAAGTGGAACGATAGATCAGGATCAAGGTTTTTTATGATGATCCCTACTTGTTGCTCATCAGGAATTGGCCACTTTCTCTTACTAGCTTTTTGTCCCCACTGTTGCAAGAAATTGGTGAAAGATTCTCCTTTGTTTTGTTTGAGAGTGTACAACTCTTCTATGCTTACACCCATGTCAAGATTAAAGGAGAAGTGATCTATGAACCTATCAAGATTTCTTGGAAGGTTTTGATTCCTAGAAGGTTTTGATTCCTAGAGGTAGCTGAGAAAACAAGTCGATGGTTGGGCCTATCAAGTTTCGTGGAAAGAAGCACATCAAATAGGATTTGTTGTAGGTGACCTCCATACACATGACGTTAAAATATTTGACACGATCTACATGACTTCCTTTCCCTTTGTAATTATCAAATTTTGGGACTTCAAAATCGAGAGGGAATGGTACCATTGCAATGTTTCGATTGAATGGATATGGGCATAAGTTTTGCGTATGGGGCTTCTTCATTTTTCCCATCTGAATATCTTGCATTTCTTGTGTTACCACCTTAAGTTGTGATGCTACATCATCTTGTGGGTTTGGTGGAGGAACATATGTTGCATATTGTGGGATGGTGAATGGATTGTACGTGGGATTCTAGTATGATGGAGTGTTGTATGGTGTGTATGGTGGTGTAGGATATTGCGAAGGTGATTGTGGTGGAGGCGTATATATCCTTAATGTGTTTGTATTGACAATGTTTTGTTGAGGGTTGGGTGATCTCACAATACTGGTTTACAATTTTTGGCCAAACTAAACACTGAATTAATTTTTTCTAACTAAATCTTCACTTTCATAACTGATAGCGGCTAAACCATGAGGAATTTGAAGATGATGCAAACTAGTGATTTGTAATTTTGTCTGTAGATTCTAAATATATTTTTTTCAAAATTTTTGGAATCAGATTTCACTTCTTTTTCCATCTCCTTTGAAAACTAGTTTTTTTCAGTAAACACCATTTTTAAGGAGTGATGCTAACTGTATAACACAATTTTTTTTTTCCATGGATAAAATTCTTTTTTTTTTTGAATTTAGATTTGTAACTACGATATCTAGTGCTTCCAATTGGTTTCATAGTGTTTCATTGAATATTTTTTCCTTAATCAAGTTTCAAAGTCAAACCAATTACAATTTAGACATAGGCGGACCGTATAACACAACTTTTTTTGTATGTATAGAAATTCAAATTTTTTTTGTTGGATCAAGGAATCTCGGAATATCCTGTGCACTCATATTTTTCTCAAATTTATTTTTGATAATCTTCTATTTTTCCACATGCGTAACAAAGAGTTTGATTTTCGATGAAAAAATCTATATTCACAAAAATAAAAATAAATATATTGAGCAAAATTCAATTTATTTAAAAATTATACCCTTTTTGGGAAGCTTATGAATAAGAATACATACTTACAAAAAAGTAATTCTAACAAATTCTCATTTGATCCCCCAAAAGGTAAATCAAAAAAGTGGTTTTTTATCAACATTTTGATAGGTGTAAAGGAGACTGCTATAGGTATTGTTTTGCAAAACTATTGTTCTATCCAAGGGGGTTTGATCTAAGGTAGTTTGATCAAACCCTTCAATCGAAATGCTTTAAATGAAACTTTTGAAGGATTAAATCATTATATTTTCTAAAAAATATGTGATTTCAACAAAAATTAAAATCCTCCTGTGAATTGTAAACCAACTTTGTGGGATCACCTAGTTATAGTAGGAACCTTGTTGATGTTGTTGTTGGGCATATTGTTGAGCTAGTAAGGCTTGCAATTGTTGTTGGGCCACGAGGGCTTGTCGTTGTTGTTGGGCTGCTAAGGCTGCTTGTTGTTGTTGTTGTGCTACTAAGACTGCTTATTGTTGTGCTGCTAGGGCTGCTTGCTGTTGTTGCTACTATTATTATGCTGCTAGGGATGCTTGTTTTTGTTGCTATTGTTGTGTTGCGAGGGTTGCTTGTTGTTGTTGGACGACTTCCTGATTAGCCTATTGTGCTTGTTGTAAAGCTAATGCATGTGCTTGCAATGTAGGATCAGTTGGTTGTTGGGACATCTACAATGGGTTTTGGGTGTTGATGTTTTGTGTGGGTAGCGATTGTTGATGAGAGGTTGGGGATTCCCTTGGTTTATCATTCCTTGTAAGATGGTGGATTGGGATGGAGGAATGTAAGTTTGAGGTCGGGCATTTGATTTTGCATGATGAGAGGGACCGAGGGGAAAGATGATGGTGCCATTAGGTATTGCAATGGTAATGACATATTAGGACCTTGATTCCATTGATTGAAAGGGTTCCCTTGACCGATGTTTTGGGGATTTCCTTGTGTTTGGGATGTGGTCAAGGTATTACCTTGGTTGATGGGTTTCGTGACCAAGGGGTTGTTTTGAGTTGGGTTGGTGATGGATGGGATGGATTTGTTTTGGGTAATCAATGGAATGGATGAAATCATTGGGGGATTTGATAAAGATGTCCCATATTGCGTTGAAGGTTGATTTTGTGTAAGGGGATTAACTTGCCCTTTTGGGTCTATTTGAGACACTTGGTCCACACTACCTTACGTGATGTTGGGCACACTTGTGGTACTTGTGGGGATGGATGAAGAAGGGTACCCTCTATATGTTGAGGTTGTTGTGGATTTATGAAGTGTAAGTGGTTTATGTTGATGTAGAGGATTCTCAAGAATGAGGGGAGTGCCAAATATTGGTGTCCAAGTGGTGTTTTGAGACGGATTGGTGTTGAGGGTACCCACAAGTGTGTTACTTTCCATTGGGAAAGTGTGGCCAAAGTCTTTAGCAAGACTAGTTGCAAGACTGGGAATTTGTGTGTGATTTAACCCTGGCAATGGAGTTGTTTGAATGGTGGATGAAGTCAAGCCTTGTGTTAATGATTGCATAACGTTTAAAAATTGGGAAATTTGAGCTACGTTTTATAAGGCTTGATGTTCTTTTTTGTACTCCATGATTTCTTCCTTAGTAAGCCCAAATAGGTTGTTGATGATATCTTCTATCTCATATGGCCCTGATGGAGACAAGGGTTGTTGTGATGGGGTAACTTGACTTCTTGGATCAAATTCTTGAGGATTGGGATCACTTGAGGTGAATGTGACTTTGGTTTTCTCCATGATTCTCTTGTGTTGTGATCTTGTCTTTACCATAAATTTTGGGTCACCTATGGGAGATTTGTGTTGAGATTTGTAATGTTTAAACTCTCTAGTTGACTCAAATCTAGGTAAAAGGGATGCTCTAAGTCGTTTTCGAGCAATGGTAATAATGGGAGATGAAAAGATGAATGATATGGGGAGTGATATTTGAAAACGTTTTGGGACAACACTTTTGACTTAAGTTTGATTGTTTGACGTGCAAGAAGAATACCTTTGAATTTCCATCAATGTCAAATCTCTTCTTTGTCAATGCTTTTCCTCCTTCAATCGATGCTTCCAAAATAATGTTTTTAATTTTAGATCTGGACTTTAGCATAGATCCATTGCATGATTTCATGCAATATTTAATTTAATTTTAACTAACTTTTGTTTAATAAAACTTATTAATTTAATTTTTATTTTCTTCATTCAATAATATTCATACACTTAAAATATATTTAATAACAAATTGTATATATTTTAATATTTATATATATAATAAAATTATTTTCTTATATTTTTATTAATATATTTAAAAATAAATTATGCAATTTATTTTTCAAACTATTTATATTTGATATGAAACTTTTTGTGTATTTAATTATTTATATATTTAATAATAATATTGTTACTATATAATTATCAATATATATTTATAAATTACACAATTTATTTTAAAATAAAATCCTTTAAATTTTCCAACCATTCAATTTTTGAAAATAAAATACTAGAAGATTTTTTTAATTTTCTCAAATAATTTAATTTTCTCAACTAATTGTCTTTAAACATGATCATTAATCAAATCGTAAAGCACAAAACATTGACATAACGACAACAACTCAATGCAATCATCTCATACACAATGCAATTATGAATGCAACTATGTGTGTGTGTGTGCATGCGTCAAGTTCCTTCATATTATTCATTTATCAAGCGGCTAGGTTAGTCCTTAAAACCATAGTCGAAACACATACAAGAAATTAAACTCATAATCCTAAACATGATAATTATTTCAATTTCATTTCCATACAGATCAAGATTAACCATCAATTTTTACCAATCACACACATTTAAATACCCAATAATCAAACAATCAAATATCCGATAATCAAACAATCATAAATAAAGTCTAATAGTCTCATCAATACAGTAGAAAATAAATTTGTAACATAAGATCAAGATGTGACTGTGACAGTGCAAAGAACATAAGACCGTAATTTACAAGTTATACCATGCCATTATTTATCTTTGTAAGATTGGCTTACAGATTTAATATGACGACCATAGGATACAAACTTACAAACCTAAATAACAGTTTAAATTTTGAACTGCACTTTTACTATTTACCACACAAACACCATAAAACAATTTCTATACTTAATTACAGGCCTGATAAAACTGAAATTTATTTGTCACCCATGCAAAGAGTAAATGCCAATCAGCCCCTTCTTATTAATTTTTAATCCAAGTTTGAAGTCAGCAAGTGATGGCCTAGATTTTACAAGCAATAGAGCCCATGACAACAGATGATTTTTACCGGTAAATACTTAGAAGATAAACAAAATTCAAACATAACATGATATAGCAGCAACAGTTTCATGATGCATCTAAGATTCTAAATACAACTCCTCGGTACCAACAGAATGCCCACGTCAATATGATTACTAATCAAACTTGTATAAACCCAGGCCAGATATTTGCTGATAGCGTTTTCATACCCATGGGCCACAAGGTTCGCCTGTTGGCAAAAAAAATAACAGTCAGTGTCACAAATAAACCATACTATCTTAGAGCCATTACTGACACATCCACAAAAAATACATAAAATTATTTCTTGTAAGCAAAGACTTACAAGGAACAGAGCTTGAAATTTCATTACAAGAAACGGAAAAAATATATATAACAATTTGGAGAGGACAGAATAACCATAAGAGAAATATACATTTCAACATGCACAAGAAAATGAAATGATGAAAAGATATAGAGTTGCTATAATTTCTTTAATCATAAGATTACTAATTAGGAAAATTTACCGTCAAAAATTCATGTCGTAACTAAACAATTCATCGTCGTAATATATTCATCGCGCATACAATTCACTGTGAGCAATTCATCGTTGTGGTATATTCACCGCGTATACATTTTTTAATATTAAATGGTCACTAACCCTTAAAAAAGAACAGGTACAGAGATTCTATTGAACATATAAAAAGGCTATACGTGATGAATATACCATCATGATGAATTGTATATGCGATGAATATGTCATGATGATGAATCACTGACGGTGAATTGCTCACGATAAATTGCTGTCAGTGAATTTTCCTGATACCGTTTAAAATAAACAAAAGCTGCGAAATCATATTTACGAAGGAAAAAACAAAACAAATTTCATAATGAAACCTTGTAAACATGTCATTCAGAGTCAGTGTCCCACATACAAAAACAGTGAGGACGTATCCATTGTGTAGGTATAGACAAGCGCTCCAGCGGTTCTTTTTACTCAGTTGAACCACCTGAACGGGTCACTTCCATCGTCAAAAGGCCAGCCTGAACGCATCCAATTTACACCATCACTAGAATTTGAAGCTCTTGTGTGTGTACCTTGTGGATTGGAGTTTGACGATCGGAAAGGCCACCAATTTAAGTTGAAGAAACTGCGCCTGCCTTGATTGTGTCCACTACTACCATGATGAGCTCTGTTATCCCTGGTTGGGTTAAAATTGGAATTATTATTGGTATTAGTAGCCCTCCCACCTGCAAGAGAAACAATTCCAACAGATGAGTTCCCTGAGTTGCCATTCCGTCCACCTGATTCATCCCTGCCACAAAACTAATGTTCTAAACATATAGAAAAATATTCTCTGTACAAAACAACGAAACTAAAATGATCAGAACATTACCTTGTCTGGTAGTTGCTATAGCTGAAGTTGTTGCCTCAACCGGTGGGGCACCTCTGGCCGTTGATCTAGGCCGTTGCTGTCCATTAACAGCAGGCTGTCGCTGTCGATTATCAGCAGCTTGTTGTTGTCTATTATCAGCACCATCTTCGGTCGGCTGCACCTGATGACAAATCGGGCATAAATTATGCTGGGTCAGCCAAGGGACAATACACTCCGAATGAAAAATGTGTTTACAGGGCATCTCTCTGACATTGCTACCAATCTCAAAGGGCTCGGTGCAAACATGGCAGTTGGGATTGGATCGCATATGGTCTCTAGTTACCCTAATTGTGGGCATAGCATCCACAGCATTTGTAGGAGCAGGGGGAGGCCCACCCCTGTCATTCTGCGTCAATTGTTGAATGAGGCGATCAAAATCAGACCCCACAAAGTAATCCCCAATGTTAGCAGGCAACCCCCTGATCCCTGATCCAGTGCCCAATGTAAACCCCATACCGCCACCATTACCACCATTATCGTCCCTACCCCTATGACCACCTCTGACAAGGATCACAGGCCTGAAATCACCATCCTCATCCCTTCTGTGATCATGTAACTGATTGAGTAAGTTGGTCATAACCTCTATTAACTGAGCATGATCGGACCTTCTTTCTACGTCCCCTTCAAATGAAAGGGCCTCCAACAGCTGAGACCTAGGCCCCTCTTCAACTTCCTCAAGAAATTCACCATTACAACGAGGGCAAACCGAGGGCACCTCTCTTGAGGTCAATCTAATCAAACGATTACATTGATAGCACCAGTAGCTAGCAGAACTAGGTGTAGAACCCATATTTAAATGCCCACAGATTTATTTAAAGACCGCCAAGAAAAACTCACCTAAGAAATCTTCAGATATTTTTACTACTTTGTGCTGAACACTCTTTTTGGCTTATTGGGTTTGGAATTTTTTTGTTGGGTATCTGCAGAAATGGGAGAAGATGATATTTGCGCTGTTGGGTACTGAATTCTTTTTGGTTGGATAGTGAAATATATATCGTAGGTATTTGCAGGAATGGAAGTGGAAACCGTTGGATAATTAACTCAGGTTAGCAAGAACAAGAACTTGAAGTATACCATGCTCTGCAATGGTAGAATTGCTTGCCAGTTGCCCCTCCCAATCTGAAAGGAAGATAAACATACAGTCATATTCCTTGCTTTGAGAGCACTGGCTTGCAATGGCATCAAATTCCATAGTCATATTCCTTATTTTTACTTTTTTTCCTAACTTTTTTATTCAAATTAAAAAATTTAGGTATCATTATGAAGAATCACTTTTACTTACTATTCTCTAACGCAATTTTTTCACAGATTCTCTAACAATTTTTTTGAAATGATTAAAATTCATATAAATTTAAACAAATAATATTTTTCTAATTAAATTTAAAGTTGGAGGTAATACTTCTATTTATCATTATTCCTTTTTTCTTTTCAATTTTATATTGTCTTATTATTCAATTAAATATTTATAGTAATTAAATTTTAAAATGTTATATACATGTTATTGATTCTCTTAATTTTGATTTGGACTTTCCAAAAGATAAAGAATAAAAAATTGGAAATCGTATAAGATAAAGTGAACAAAATCTTTTAAGATGGAAATTATTTTTGAGATTCTTTAGTGGGAAAATATAAAGAATCAAAAAATGGAAATGGTACAAGATAAGTGAACAAAATCTTTTAAGATAATTTTTGTATAGTTAAAGATGTGACTTCACTAAGCTATAATTTGATCAATGAAACAAGAATACTATAATGTAAAGAATTAAAAGTTGAAAAATATACAAGATCAAGTGAATAAATTCCTTTGAGATAATATTATAATAGTATGGTCCCATGAAAGGGCTTGGACATCTATTTTCATGGGGAGGGGGTCTCATGAATTATGCTATAGGATTAATTGAAATCTTTTCCTCAAAAATAGCAGCCCCTATCTTTTAGGACTGTGGATTTTAACTCGTGAAATTGAGGTGGGGCTAGAAATTGCCCCTACAACTTAGGAATTTTTCTGCCACTTGTCTATCATCTAAAATTTTAAATTCCTATCAGAAAATAAAAAATGAGAGAATTATTTATTTATTTATTAATTTTTATCAAACCACTGTAGTTCATTCCTTAATTTTGGAGCTTAAAATTTTAAGCTGAATTGTACTATTAAAATCATGAAACCACCAACTTTAAAATATTTCTAAAAAATCTCAAGAGCACCCACTGAAATTTTATAGGAAGCCCCCCTCCATGGGACCTTACCCTAAGTCAAAATATGTGACCTAACTAAATTGCAAATCAATAAATGAAAAAAACATTATAAAATGTGTTCTACTCAAATATGCAAAAAATCGTGCTCAAAGTGATAATGTTCATGGTTATATTTATGAGGGACAAAATCAAAACAAAGTGAAGATTATGTTAAAGTAGTCATCATATCAACACGAAGAGAAAAATAAGATAACTAATGCAAATTTGTAATTAATTTGAAGAGTCTTATGCTACTTATTTTTTCTCCACATTGAATTCAATAGTGACATACAACAAACAATTTATTATACATAAGACACATATGGAAAAGTTTGATGGCCACCTTATAATGGATAATATGTTCGATGCAAAGATTTCCATATCTTACATGCAAGAACTTTTTGGCTATGATTTCTAAAATTGGATGTCTCGTTCAACTTATACTTAAAATTTTAGTTGTTTTGTCCCTTCAAATATGAAAAGATTTAGATAAGATAGCTCATTTTTCTAAGGCCACAAAATAATTGGAGCATAACATAAGCATTGATTAAGAGTTAGAGACTAATAAGATAACTAATGTAGATTCTACAATTAATTTGAAGAGTCTTATGTCCCCCTCATTTCTTCTCTGCATTGAATGCAATTGTGATATAAACTCTACTAAATTTTCTTAACACATAAGACACATATGGTAAAGCTCAATGGTCGCCTTTTAATGAATAATATATTTGGTGACAAATATTTTTATACTTTACATGTCTAAAATTTTTTGCTATGATTTTTGAAATGGGACATCTCATCCAACTTGTAATTAATATTTTATTTATTTTTTCCCTTCAAATATGATAAGATATGAACAAGATAGCTCATATTTCCAAGGTCACAAAGTCATTGAAGTATACTCACATAAGCACTTACTAAGAGTTAAAGAGACTAATGAGATAACTAATGTAGATTTTACAATTAATTTGAAGTCATATGTCACTCATTTTTCTCTGCATTGAATTCAACTCTAACATATACAACACATAATTAATTACAAATAAGATTGGCATATGGTAAAGTTTGATGACCACCTTCTAATAAATAATATATTTGATGACCAACTTATATGTTTGATTTCATATACAACACACAATTGACTACAAATAAGATTGGCATATGGTAAAGCTCTTTGATCTAATTAATTTAATAAATAATATATTTGATGACCAACTTATATGTTTGATTTCACATATACAACACATAATTAATTACAAATAAGATTGGCATATGGTAAAGTTTGACGACCACCTTCTAATAAATAATATATTTGATGACCAACTTATATGTTTGATTTCGCATCTCTAAAGGAAGGTTAGAAATTATTAGAATTCTATCTAATGTAGTTATTTGAATTTTGATGAAAAATATGTTTTAATATCTTATAGAATGTATTTTTTAATCTAATGAACAATGATTTTTTAGGGTATTTTATGTTTGTATTTTTTTAAATAACAAATTATTTGAATGTATTTTTTAAGATTGACATTATAATTTAGTTTTTGATAAAATGTTAAAAATAAGGTTAAGTAGGATGTTACTTTTCTATAATATATTTTTTTAATTAGTTATGTTTTTGTATTTATACTTTAATGAATGGATTAATTTTTTTCTATTTCAATAAAGAATTAATAAATTTTAAAATTTGTATATACTAAAACACAACTATTTCAACAAACATAACTACTTTGTCCATATCTTTTGTCAATTGGTAGATTCAAACCATTCAATGCCTCAACTCAATATTTTTTATCTCCTCTATAAAGACCATAAAATATACCAATATATCCTCCTCCATCATCCTTATTTTCCCCACTTCCTCCTCTAGACATTAAAGAAATCCTTCCCTTAGAACTCCCTACT
>VDFB02048770.1:0-105815 GCA_007258455.2 Sequoia sempervirens
TCTATCTCCATCTCCATCTCTATATTCCTCTCTATCTCTCTCCCTATCTATATCTCCTTACCTCTCCTTACATCTCTTTATCTCTTTCCCCTCTATCTTTCCCACAATATATATCTCTCAGTCTCTCCCTCTTTCTATCCATATCTCTACCTCTCTCTCTACCTCTCTCCCTATCTCTCTCCCTATCTCTCTCTTTCTATATCTCTCAACTTATCTATCCTCTCTATTTCTCTCCCTCTCTCCCTCCCTTTCTATCTATTTATATTTGTCTCTCCCTCTCTATATCTATCTCAAAATATCTCTCACTCAAACACACACACTCCTTGTTTCTCCTTCCCTACATCTATCTCTATATCTCTTTCACTCACACACATAAACTCCTTATCTCTATGTCGATCTCTCTCTCTCTCCTCTCTCTATCTCTATCTTCACATATCTCCCTCTCCCTCTCTATTTATATCTCATTATCTCTATCTTTCTCTCTTATTTACTCCATCTCTCCTACTCTCTCTTTATATATATATACAAACCTCTCTCTACCTCTCTATATATCACTTCCTTTATCTTTATATTTATCTCTCCATCTCCCATTCTTTCATTGCCTCCCTCTTTCCATCTCTATCTCTCCCTCTCCCTCTTCCTCTCTCCTTCCATCTCTCCCTTTATAAATGTATCTCTCTCTGTCTCTCTCTCACCCTCCCTATCTTTCCCAAATTATATTTATCTCTCTATATCTCTTTTATATCCATATCTCTCCCTCTCCCTATCACTTCCCCTTTTTATATCTCTCTACTTCTCTCTCTTATCTCTATTTCTCTTCCTCCATCTCCCTCCCTCTCTCTCTTACTCATACACACACACACTCCTTGTTTCTCCCTCCCTATCTATAGATCTATATCCATCTCTATCTATATCTCTCCATATTTAAATTCTTACATATCTCCCTCTATCTCTATCTCATTATCTATCCATCTCTCTCCACCCCTATATCTTTCTCTCTCTCTACCCTCTCTCTATATATATCATTTCCTATATATATTTCTATCTCTCCCTCTCCCATTCTCTCTCTCTCTTCCTCTTATATATTTATCTCTTCTATCTCTATCTATCACTTTGTCCTCTCTCTTTATCTCTCCCTCTCCTCCATCTCCATCTCCATTTCTATCTCTATATTTATCTCTAATTTCCTCTCTATATCTATCTCCTTACCCCCCTCTCTCTCTCCCACCTCTATCTCTCCCTCTTTCTATCCACATATCTCCATCTCTCTCCCTCTCTCCCTATTGCAAACATAACATCAACCTATTGTTAATGAAGCCTTATTATCTACCTAATTCAGAGGTTTTGTTTTGGTTGTGTTAAGATCCCCATGAGCAAATGCATAGTTGATTTGAAGCTATCACTTCTCCATTGGGACCTTTGTTGCACAAAAAATGTCATTTTCTAAATGGCCTAATGATTGACCTCTTGTATACTACAAAAATGTATGTAAAATAGACCAAAAAATTCCCTAATTGAACTTCCAAACTTATTCAGTGTACCCATTGCACACCAAGGTGTGATTGCTAGTTTGCATTTTAGTTTTAAAAATCAAATTAAAACTTAACTATATAATTAAATTCAATTTAAAAAATAAAACTATTTATCTAACATTTAACATTTATAAATATATGTTACAATATTTAAATCAACTTATTATTTTCATTTAAAATAAATAAATTTTTTAACTATTAAATATTGAGCACATACATTTATAATAGACACTATGCTCATATAAGAGTTATAAAATTTGAAATATTCAAAAAGGATGACAATACATTAGTTAGATGCACATTTATTAGACAATGATTGGAAGAAATGAAGGACATATAACTATAGAAGATACTATTTTGAAGACAATAACAATGGGCTTCATTGTGACCTTAGCATTCAAGAAGGAAAAAACATTCAGACATGAGGCTGAGTTAGAAGACCTCCTAAGAGTATAGTGAAAGGATGACAATTCAAGTGGGCAATGAGAGTAGAAAATCCCCAAACAAGAAGAGGAAAGTGACATGAAGAGTAAAAGGATAGTCTTTGAGATCTTGACAATCCCATGAACCAAAGGATAGTGCTACATGTCCACAATATAGTCTTATTTTCAAAGGGGAGAATTATCATGAAGAATAGATAGAAGATAGTCTTATACAATGTCCTCATTACAAAGAATTGAGTTCAAAATGACAGTCTAAAGGTTGTAGTGACACAAAGTATGAACCATGATGGTGACCTTATGCAAGGACAGTAGACATTCAAGGAGTAAGAATGCATGAGAAAATCATGTGGTACTTCAATGAGCTCAAAAGGATAAAATGGAAGAGGTCACTTGTAGAGGGTTATATAGAAGATGAGTGACAAGGACCATACATGAATATATTAGCCTATTATTTTGTTGATCAAGGGTAGCCAAGGTTCTTATGGAGGGTATTTTGAAGCCATGAGTTAAATGATAGTGGGTAAGCTTCAAGACTATTAAAAGAAAAATGATGGTTTTATGAACTATTTGTTGAACTTAGAATGTTTTCCATGAAAGAAAAGGTAGTCATAGATTTGACATGACAGTGGCAAGAACATATAGGAGTGACAAAGATCAGGATGAAGAAGCTTTAAGACATGAAACATGTGTCAAAACACCTAGCCTTGAGGATATCCCACACCCCTAGAAGGCATTTGACTATTTCAAACTCTCATCCACATGCCTTATAAACATGTTTGAAGAAAAATATGAATGATTAATTACAATGCTTACATCTATTACATGGTAAAATTGAACCTTATTCAATTATTCAATTAATTATTTAGTGTAAATATGGATAACATTAATCATTTATAGTTGTATCAGTTCATTATTCATTTATTAAATTAATCATTTATAATGCAAATATGAAAACCATTGGTAAAAAAAATTGTCTTAACCAAAAATTCATATAGGCATACAACATTATATGTCAATAAAAGTATAATAAATATACAAAAAATTCATATAGGATTACAATAAATCCATATGGACATACAATGTCACATATATTTAATACAAAATATATGTTAAAAAATACTATATAGGCATACAACAGAAGACCCTAATGTAGTCATTTCCCTCTAGGGGAAGGAAAGAGATCATGAGATGTCTTTGACTATTGAGAAGATGGAGATGCATATGATGGTGGTTTCCTTTGAACTCACTCACTCAACCTCTTGTTTAGAGATTCCTAGAACTCCACCTAATACAATAAAAAGTATAGAGAGTAACATATAAATTAAATTATAGAATCGTAGTTAAAAAATAATCACTTACAACATAGAAATAATCGCTACGTTCATCTACAACAGGGGCACACTCATGATTTGGAGTTGTGAAGCCCTATGGCAACCATCCAGATATCAATTAAACTACAAATTAATATCATTCAATTTTTTAATAATAGATTGATAAAAAAAACAAATATAATGTGAAATTTATTAATCTACCTCATACCTCTATCAAAGGCGTCAAACTTGCTACTGCTGCAGCAACACAATGCTCCATTATCTTATTAATATTGAGAGGAGTATTTGTTTGTATTTTTTTTAAATGAAACAACATTATTCAATTACCAAAACTACCTAGCATTATTTTAGAATTTTTTATATTAAAATTTAAAATTTTCTATATTACTTGAGTGAAAGTTTGATGAGCACCTTGACTACCAGGTGTTGATATTGAAGGACCAACATTAAACTATTCAACTTCTAAAGTGAGTTATAAGAATACCATTCATATAAGGTTCAACTATTCACATGTAATATTTAGAATTATTTACTAGTTACATACCTCTAGACTTGTAACTGCCATGTAATAGGGAGGTGGAGGAACGTTGCAAGTAGGGTGAACACTATGAACCTGAAATTTTATTATAATAATTCTACCAATTTATTTAATCCTACATTTCAAAATAAAATTTAATAAATTGAACTAAATGAACTTGTTGACATTTGTACCTGACTATCTTTAGGATCATAAACACAAAGAGACCCACAAGATTGATATACAAGGTGGAACTCGATGCCTATAAGACTTGTATACACCTAAAATCAGCCAGGATAATTAATTAATTAAATACAAGTTTTTAATTAATAAACCTCTTATTTCATAATAACTAATTACCAACCCTAAAAATTTCATGGCGAAGCGACGACACAGGGAGGGTTTCTGACAGCACAGGGATCTGAACTATGGAGCTAGAGCACAGGTTCGTTGGCCTTTCAATAAATGAAGAGGTCAACAATACCATAATCCTAGAAGGGAAGAAACATATCAGGCTTGGTAGGCTCCAGCTAATAAGAATATCGTGGCTGGAGATTTGGACGCTGGTGGGCATAGAGCGCGATTACAACCGCAAAAGGGTGAACATTTTAGGTCATGGCATTTAATGGAGAGGGTTGACTTTAGACAGGTAGAAGGAAAGTTTTGGCATTCAAAGCAACAAGCAGATAAAGTTGGCACAATTAAGGTAATGTCGAGTATCTCTTATGCAACTATGACTTCTTTGCTTCTGGAAAGTAGAGAATGGAGTGATTCGGTAAATTTTTTAAAAGCTAGGGATTTTTTTATGATATGGGGGGGGAATGGCCTGCTTTTACAAAAGTCTGGGCATGGTGTGATAAAAAATGGGGAAAGGAGTGCGATCTAAAAACCCTAGAAAATGGTTTTATCTTGTAATATGTAAAACAACCCAGGATAAGGAGTTGATCATCAACAGTGGCCCTTTTGTAATGGAGGGAATAGGTTTTTTCATAAAAGATTGGACTCCAAATTTTAACCCCAATGAAACAACGGTAGAGGAAATCCCTGTATGGATAAGATTGAAAAATATTCCTCAAGAATATTGGGATCAGGAAACGTTGAGAAAGATTGGTAGTAAGCTTGGATGCTTTGTAAAGTCGGAAGAGTCAGTTGATAAAACAAACTTTAGCATCTTCCCTAAGATCTATGTTATGCAGCAGGGGATTCATTCGTTCCCAAAAATGCTAGAACTTAAAACAGGGGAAGGTCTTTGGCGTCAGAAATTAGAGATAGAGGACGTCCCCTTTGAATGCTTGAGTTGCATTGGAAAAAAGCCTTCTAAAGATAGCAGAGATCATTTGGAAAAGGGAAAGGGTCTAGTTCAAAACTCATTAGCTGAGTAGATAATAAACCTTTCAGAGGTAATGCATTGGGAAGGTAGTGGGAAAACTCAAGAATGGGGACCTCAGAGTTCAAATGATTTGTATAATTCAATGGAAGTGTCTAATGGTTGGGAAGGAATCCAGAAGAAGGAAATAGATTCCTTATTGGCCAGTGGTTACGAGGCAATTTTGAGGAAACCCTAAGGGAAACCCCGATTGAAAAGAGAGGAGGTGATAAGGAAAATTCATTGGGGAAACCAATTGGTTTGGAAGATATAAGGAGTGACAATATCTTCTTGATGAGGTAGGAGGACTCAACACAGAATGAAAGTACCCACCCACCGGAGCAGAATCTCTACCATGGAAAAGATCAAAGAAACAACTATCCTTTTTAGATTGATAACTTGAATTTTCAACCTAAAGAAGATTCCTCAAGGGAGATAGGGATGTTGCAGAATAGATCGGGAAAACTTGCTAAACAGTGGGAACAACCACCTCAAACTCATGAAGCTCTAGAAGGTAATACATGAATCCTATATCCAAAATTTGGCTATGGAGAAGAGGAGGAAGAACCTGTTTATAAGGATATTCCCATATCTCCAATAAGAAACTTAGATAGTTCCTTTGAAGGGGTTAGAGATGGTGGGGGTAATTTGGAAGATTCAGCCTCAGAGTCAGATTCAGATGAAGATCAGGAAAGTGAAGATGTCCTTGGCTTGCAAGACAACATTGGCATTGTTGAGAAGAGAACCATTGACCAAACATTAGCCCTAAATAGTAAAGCTAAGATTGGTGAGAAGAAGAAGAGAGGCCCCAAAACAAATAGGATGCGGCTTGAAATAGCTGGAAATGCAGCTGGACAAAGCAAATTGAGATCATGGAAAGGATATGCCTTTCCCCGGCAGTGATGAAGATCCTTTCATGGAATGTCAGGGGCTGCAATGCCTCTGACAAGATTCGTTTGATCAAAAGGTGCCTTGATCAAACAAGAATGACTCTAGTTATGCTTCAAGAAACAAAGATTAAGGACTCAGAAAGTTTTTTCTTTTCAAAGTGTTTTGGTTGCTGGAACTATTCAATGTCAGGAGTTGAGGGTGCTTCTGGGGGTCTAGGTCTACTTTGGAATGACTCCTTAGTAGATGTTCAAGTTGTTAGAAAAGAAAAAGTTGGCAATGGTTTAGGGTGGAGTCGAAACAATTACGAGCAAGTTTCTCCATTCTCAACATCTATGGACCAAATAAATCATCTCAGAAAAAGGTGTTATGGCAAGAGCTCTCTGGGATCTTAAGTGAAGAAGAAGGAAGAATGTTCCTTCTAGGTGGTGATTTCAACGCAATAATGAGACCTTCAGATAAATTTGGGGGTGTATGTTGGGCTGGACAAAGCCAGCAGGATTTTTGTGATTTTGTGGTAAATAATGGTCTGATAGAAATACCCTTCAAAAAAGGTGAATTTACATGGACAAATAGAAGAGGGGGTTTCCTAAATATTGCGGAAAAACTAGATAGATTTTTTCTGGCAGGAAACTGGGCAGTGCAGAATTGGTCTTGTGAGGCGGAGATCCTTCCAATAACTGGTTTAGATCTTTATCCGATTAGTTTGAGAATCCAATAGGAGTCTACTCTGGACATATGCCCTTTCAATTTTGAAATGATGTGGTTTCGGGCAGAGGGTTTTAAGGACCTGGTGTGTGATTGGTGGATGAATGCTCCAAGGCACTATGGTTATAAAGCATTTATCTTCTTCAAAAAGTTGCAACACCTTAAAGAGAAGTTAAAAACTTGGAATCGAGAATTTTTTAGAAATATTTTTGCTAAAAAATTAAGATTGGAGGAATTGTTAAATGCTTTGCATATGAAGGTGATTGAGCATGGGATGAGGGAAGAAGATTTTGAGTTGGAGAAAAAGTTAAATAAAGAATACTCAGAAGCTCTAGCTTGAGAAGAAATATTTTGGCGGAAAAAATCCAAGGAAACATGGTTGAAAGAAGGAGATAGGAACTCTAAGTTCTTTCACAATTCTGTTAAGGTTCGTAGATCTTCAAATAAAATTATATCTATCAAAGATGGTAATGGGGAAAATTTGGTTGATGCTGCTCAAATTAATGAGGCCACGAGGTTTTTAACAGAGAGCTTTAACTCAGCTTCAGTTGATTCATTTGAAAATTCTGATATCCTGGATGTCATCCCATGCAACATTTCAGAGGCCCAAAATGTCATGCTAATGGAGGAAGTTTCCCTGAAGGAAGTGAAAAAGCTTTATTTGGTTTAGGAGGGGATAAAGCCCCAGGCCCAGATGGATTCCTAGCAATTTTTTTCCAAAAAGTTTGGGATATCTTTGCTAATGATCTATGGGAGGTGGTGGAAGAATCCAGCAGGAGCAGTTTTATCCTCAAAAATCTAAACAACACTTTTATTTCCCTCATCCCGAAAAGGTCGGTAACCAACTCCTTTGAGGACTTTAGGCCTATTTCTTTATTTAATACGTTCTATAAAATCATTTCAAAAGTAATTGCCAACAGGCTAAAAAAGGTTTTAGGCTCTGTGATTTCATTAGAACAGAGTGGGTTTTCTCCAAATAGATCAATTTTTGAAGGTGTAATAGTAGCACATGAAACCATTCATTCAGTACGGATGGCAAGAATTGAGAAAATTATGGTCAAGCTTGATATAAGAAGAGCTTATGATGAGGTAAACAGGAACTTTTTGTTGAAAGTGCTTGAGAAATTTGACTTTGGTCTTGAATGGCGAACTTGGGTTGAGAGTTGTATTAGTACGCCTCACTTTTCTGTTTTGGTAAATGGAAGCCCCCAAGGTTTCTTTGACTCTTCTAAGGGGATTAGACAAGGTGACCCTATATCACCTTTTCTATTTATTATTCTTGCAGAGGTGTTAGGTAGGCTGATTTCCCGAAAGTGTAGAGAGGGTCAATGGAATGGAATTAAAATTGCGGAAGGTGTAGAACCCATATCGCACCTCCAGTTTGTTGATGATACTTTTTTGATGGGGGATGCAACCTTAAGAGGAGCCCGGGTGATGAAAATATCTCTCAATAAATATGGTTTGGCTTCAAGTCAATGCATCAATTGGCGCAAATCAGAAATTTTTTTTTTCAACACTCCAATCCAAAGACAATTGGATATTTTCAGGATCCTTGGCATGAGGGCAGGAACCCTCCAGAATAAATATTTAGGCATCCCTCTTTTTGGAGGGGCAAATAGAGCAGGTATTTGGAAAGATCTTGTGGAGTCATGCCTAAATCGAATGGATGGATGGAAGAGCAAATGGCTCACTTCAGCTGGCATAATTTTAATGCTTAAATCTATCATCTCAGCTAGTCCTATTTACTCTATGACGTGTTTAAAAATCCCAAAGAATGTGATTAATTCTATTTGGAAATGAATGAGAAAATTCTTTTGGAATGGGGCTAGTGATGAAGACAAAATTTTGTTGCTTGCGTGGGATAAAATTTGTAGAGCTAAGGAAAAAGGTGGGGCTAGTTTGAGGAATTGGCAGCTTTTGAAAGAAGCCGTTGGTGCGAAATTGGTTTGGAGTATGTATTCCAATCCAGACCTATTGTGGGTTAAAATTTTAAAAGAAAAATATCTAGATTCGAATGAAGATCATAGAATTTTTACAATTTGCAATCCTTCAAAAGGCTCAGCAATCTGGAATTTCATAGTCTCTTGCAAACCGATGATTTTAAATCATCTCTCCTGGCAGCTTGGTAATGGTTTAAAGGCTAGCTTTTGGGGAGACTCATGGGATGGAATGCCAAACATTGGTGAAGGCCCTGATATGTTGATTCTTAAAAATCATTTCTCACAATTATGGGGAACCAAGGTTTGAGATTATATGGTTTTAAAACAAGGGCCTTTTGGTCAAGAATGGGTGTGGAAGGAGGTTTTGGGAGAGGGGCTTTCAAATCAGCAAATTCAGTGTATGTAGAGGATCTTTCAAGAACGAAAATTTTTCATTTCAGAGAATGAGGATAAGATAGTGTGGTGTGGACCCTCCAATGGTTGTTATTTGGTTAAAATAGGTTATCATCTTTTGGACTCCATGGAGAGGGAAGATATTTGATCTGTATAGGATCTAGACTAGATTGCAGTTTAAATGCTTAAACTTTTACAATGCTTTTACAA
Organism: Sequoia sempervirens; assembly: GCA_007258455.2. NCBI lineage: Eukaryota > Viridiplantae > Streptophyta > Pinopsida > Cupressales > Cupressaceae > Sequoia > Sequoia sempervirens. The sequence continues at coordinate 9,329 of VDFB02048770.1, forward strand.
TGATTATTTCAAGTTAATTAAAACGAAATTAACTTAAGGAAATAATAGAATGAAAGTAATAACAAGGTGATTATAACAGAAAGAAAGGAAATGAGAGACAGAAAGAGAGAGAAGAAGAGAAGTGCAAACAGTTGATAACGGAGTTCATCACGAAAGTGACTACATCTCCGGGTCCACTCCAATAGAGAGACCGATCCGATTAACTCCAAAAATCAATTACAAAGCACCACAATCATTCTCCAAGAACTTCGGCAGCATAACAATGCTCTGACGTGCGAGAATGACTCAAAGAAACTCCACAAGACCTCTCTTTCGATTAACTCCACAGCTTCAAGACTTCGTCACCTGAAAGAAAAATTGAATCAACTCTCCTCTTACACCCCTTTTTATACATAAAATTTTCTCAATTTGGTTACTAACCAATTGATTTACAAAATATTTCCCAAATCCACCTTATCTCTCCAAAATACATTATCTCTCCAAAATACATAAAAATCTTTAAAATATCCCCCTTTAAATAATAAATCTTTAAGAATATTTTAGAGCCCTTCAATCTTTCTTCTTTTCAGGCTTTATGTTTTTTGGAGGTTACATTTTAATCTTTAAAAAGATTATTGTTTGTTTAATTTTTATAAATTTAGGGGCATAGTATTATTTTGAGGCATTCGGTTTCAACTCACTCATTAAAAGAAATCGATGCCAATATGGTTGTAAAGCCCTTCGTTGGCTTATCAGTGGCAATATCTTTTAATACACCGGCGGTTCCGGGTTCAACTCCCGGCCGTCGGCTTTTTAACAACCAAATTTTAACAAACTTATAACAAAACAAATCTGCCTCCATTTAGAGTAACGGTCGGCGCACATGGTGGACTGGCTGAGCGGGTTGTTTGGAGCTGTGAGGTCTTGTGTTCGACTCCGCAACAACCTTTTTAACGAACACATCAACTACCCACTAGGCGAAGGATAACTGTGAAGCCACGTGTCACGCCACGCAGATGCCACGTGTCAACATATCATTCGCAGATGGAGCCAATGTGTCTGATGACATGGTGCTGACTGGACGATGACACGTTGCTGACTGTACTGCTGACTGTACAGATGGACACGTGTGGCCATCTGATTGGTTCCGTACAACGCTGACAAAATGCCACATGGCAGATCTCGGTTGGTCCATTTTGGATTTGTACGGACTGCTGTTGTCATCTTGTACGGACGCTGACGTCATCATTCACCTTCTAGTCACCAAGTCAACCAGGAGCTTTGACCGCTGATAAGTTGAGCATACGATGTCGGATTTCGACGAAACGAGTTGCGTTGGAAAGCTTGCGACGAACTCTTTGCGATGACGCTGGTTCCATTGATTTTTGAGATGATAATTTTTTTCGCTATCTGGAGGCCCCCTGATTCCAGTTTGACCGAAGGTTTGACTGGCCATAACTTACACAAACGGACTCCTTTTCGCTCCGTTCAAGTTGCGTTGGAATCAGAACGTCGATCTCTTTCTGATGGTGCTGATTCTGGAGAAAAATAAGACACTTCAATTTCCATTGAAAAATGTCCATCGGATCAATATTTGGGTGAAAAATCTATGTTGGAATAAGAACGTTCTTCCAAAAGCAAGCACCTTTGCATGGCTAGCTATAAAGGGAAGAATTTTGATTGGTGATAGGAGGAAATGGTTAGGGTTTATTGGCCCCTCGAAATGTTTCAAAAAAGGTGCCTATGTATGATGAAATGTTATTCATTTTCCAAGCCTCTTCTACCATGACTCTATTATACAAAATTCTCCTTCTAACCGCATGATGCTCATCAACGTTTCTAATTAAATCATCTTCTGCAAGAAGTATGTGAGTATATCCTTTCAACCTTTGGTTTATTTTGACATCATTTATGAAATGCTCAAGATCAAATTTATTTCTTTCATTCCCCTTGGGAAAATTGTAATGCCCAAGCTTCTTGTTGATAAGTTCATACCCTTTCTTAGAAACAACAACAATCTCTCCAAAGCAAAGAGTACCTGACATAATTGATTGCTTGTTATAGCTCTTAAGGTGCAAAAAAATTGAATAGGCTAATTGCTTGATAATTTCCAAATATGCTACCCTGTTAGGACATGTTTTTGGTAATAGTAGCAGGACTCCTTAAAAAAAAAAAACCTAATTTTAGTGTAATCAACATATGCATACCAGTCCCCCCCTATTATGGTTGACATTTCCTCTTTGATGATTGTCTTTTGGTTGGAGAAATCTTTGTATCTTTGGTGACAAGTTGTAGTTACGAGGTCGACCAAGAAATTTATATAAAGGTTTTACAAGATATTCTTCAAAATAGAAGTAGTGTGATCTAACACATCTACACGACCAGTAAAGTTGTGATTAATTTCATACTAGAAAACATCATCACTAGATTCAGGGTTCCTATTAGACTAATCATAGATAATTTGGCATGCGCTTCATGTCAGATGAATTCAAGAAATTTTGTGAATCATATGGCATAGTGATTTCATATGCCTCACCATATTATTCTCAAGCAAACAGATGGGAAAAATCTAGCAACAAGAGAATCATAAAGATAATCGAAAGGATGCTAGATAATAACAATAAATCATGGGATTCCAAATTAAGACTAGCATTGTGGGCAGATAGAATTACAATAAAAAATGCTAGTGGAAAATCCCCTTTTGAATTTGTGTATGGAGCCCAAGCTAGACTCCCAGTCCATAACCTCTTACCAGTCTACAAGTTCATCTTACACGAGGATATGGATATCTTGGAACCTATGGAAGAGAGGATGGAACTGTAGTGAAAACATTGTTTTTCCTTCGAAAAGGATAATTTTGTTAAAGCCTTTGTATGAAATATTTATGTGATTGAACTATTTAGGTCTAGTTGTGTAGATAGAATCTTTGAAAGGTCCTTGTGGATCAGTTTGCAAGTTTTTCACCTTTTAAGTGCATCACCATCATTTAAGTTCAGTTTTGCATTCCCTTTAGCCTTCTATCCCTTTTCTTGTATAATTCTTTTAGTTTCATTACAAATCAAAGGGGGAACTAGCCCATAATCTAGAGATTCACTTTCATTATGAGCAACCCACAAGATTGAAAGTGTTTCCATGTTACACGGGATTGATGAGCCTTAATATTTAATTACATTGTTGATTTTGTCTATTATCATGCAAAAAGTATAAGTAAAGTGCTTTTTCACTATAACATGTAATAATATCCTATTTTCAACTGTCGTTCTCATAAAAGCACATGTCTTAGTGTCAAAATCAAATGATAGTCTTCAAAATCAAATGATAATATTAAAGGCATTATTATCATCGCCAAACTTATGGCTCCCTAATGGTGATTAGGTATTTTGACTTAATAAGTCAAGACCATGGCAATAATTTGAAATTATTTTTTACTTGTAAAACATGAGTTAAAAATCCCATTGGATTAGGGTGAGCAAAAAGCATCAAACCCTAAATTTTTCCTCATTTTTCACTTTTGTTCTTACTAGAGAAAACTTGTTGTGCCGCCACTGAGTAGGGTTTTAGCTCGAAGCACTCATTTCATGTCGATTCTTCATCATTTTCCTACTGTTTCTAGTGATTATTTTAGGGAGTCCGCAGGAAAAATGCATAATAAGTTTTTTTATGTGACAAATCTAAGCTTTTCTCCCATTTCGAAGGGCATTATTCATTCTAAGCCACGGTTGTATCATTCTTTTCTAATGCTTTTTCTACTATTGATTCCTTACTTTACATTGGGCCGCCATGAACGATCTTGATTTGAGCCTCTGGAGATTTCATGAAGCCTCCACCACAATTTATTTTTGAATGTCTTCTCTCATTGAAAATAAGGCGTAAGATATTCTCCATGTAATCTACATCTTATTTATCATTTACTGTATAATGTGCTCTAACAGAGCCTCCTAGTGAAAAAACTAAAGGAAACTTTTGTTCTTTCCCATGACATGCACTTACTTCATCTGGGTATTTGATTTTCTCACTGCATTGTTGAAGCCATGGGCATTCTTCATTCCTTTGTGTGTATAATGCTTTTGAAATATGGAAAAATACATGGGTCATTTTATTTTCAAGAAAAAATGAAGGGCTTTGAAAATCACTAAGGACATAAATTCCAAAAACCTTAATAAGTCGCGCGACCTCCATTGTATCATTCTGGGTTTGCTTCATCTGCATAAGAAATGGAGGGTTTCATTATATGCACAAAATGGGGTTTACTTTCATTTTATTTTGTATTTTGGGTTTTCTTTCCCCAAACTCCCATCATGGATTCTTCTGGATATTTCATTTATTTGCAAGTCAAGCTTCATGAAGGGCATTCTCGGTATTTTGTGTTTTGAACATTATGTGGGCTATGACCAATTACAAGATAGTGTCTTTGTAGAATGCAAAGGAAAAAAACAAGAACTAAGGAAAAAGACTAAGTCTTTTCCAATATATAAAAGAGATGGTAAGTCCAAAGCGCCAAGAGGTGGAACTGAAAGTCAACTGAAAGTGAAAAATATCTCAAAAATATCCTCTCATGAGCAAATAAGAAAAGCCTCGAAAAGAGGACCCACAACTGAAGTAAAATGAACTTTGAATGTTGCAAACTCATCCCCTCAATGTGCATGATCGAAATATCCCCAAAACTGATGTGAAACTACAGTTATGTCTCAAAAATCTCCACCATTTGCTCCATTTTATCTTTGCATGACTAGATCCTCAATTCACTTCACTTGTTTTTCTTGCATGATTTTGGAAACGGTAACTGTATGATTAAATATTAAAAATAATCAAGGTGATTATTTTAATATTTAATATGTGATTTTTCTTCCTTAATATGTCAGTTTTCTTCCTTTTACAAATTACATGTTAAATATTAAGGTAATATTACCTTTAATATTTAATTACATTGTTGATTTTGTCTATAATCATGCAAAAAGTATAAGTGAAGTGCTTTTTCCCTATAACATGTAATAATATCCTATTTTCAACTATCATTCTCACAAAAGCACATGCCTTAGTGTCAAAATCAAATGATAATATTAAAGGAAATATCATCATCCCAAAACTCACAGCTCCCTAATGGTGATTAGGTCTTTTGACTTAATAAGTCAAGACCATGACAATAATTTGAAATGATTTTTTACTTGTAAAAAATGAGTTAAAAATCCCATCGGATTAGGGTGAGCAAAAAGTGTCGAAACCTAAATTGTTCCTCATTTTACACTTTGCTTCTTACTAGAGAAAACATGTTGCACCGCCACTAAGTAGGGTTTGGAGTTTGGGGAAAGCAAACCTAGAATACACAATAAAATGAAAGTGAACCCCATTTTCTGCATATAATGAAACCCTCCATTTCTTATGCAAATTAAGCAAACCTAGAATGATACAATGAAGGTCGTGGCTTATTAAGGTTTTTAGAATTTATGCCCTCAAAAAAATTCAAATCCCTTCATTTTTCCTTGCAAATAAAATGACCCATGTCTTTTTCCATATTTCAAAAGCATTATACATAGAAAGGAATGAAGAATGCCCATGGCTTCAACAATGCAGTGAGAAAATCATATGCCCAGATGAAGTAAGTGCATGTTGTGGGAAAGAACAAAAGTTTCCTTTATTTTTTTCACTAGGAGGATCTATTAGAGAAAATTATACATTAAATGATAAAGAAGATGCAGATTACATGGAGAATATCTTACCCCTTATTTGTTGTAAGAGAAGACATTCAAAAAGAAACCGTGGTGGAGGCTTAATGAAATCTCCAAAGGCTCAAATCAAGCTCGTTCATGGCAGCCCAAGATAAAGTAAGGCATCGATAGTAGAAAAAGCATCAGAAAATAATGCTATAGCCACAGCTTGAAATGAAGAATGCCCTTTGAAATGGGAGAAAAGCTCAGATTTGTCACATAAAAACACCTACCATGCATTTATCATGTGGACTCCCTCAAAAAATCACCAGAAACAATAGGAAAATGATGAAGAATTGACATGAAATGAGTGCTTCAAGCTCAAACCCTACTCAGTGGTGGTGCAACAGGTTTTCTCTAGGAAGAAGCAAAGTGAAAAATGAGGAACAATTTAGGGTTTGATGCTTTTTTCTCACCCTAATATGATGGGAATTTTAACTCATGTTTTACAAGTAAAAAAATATTTCAAATTATTGCCACGGTCTTGACTTATTAAGTCAAAATACCTAATCACCATTAGGGAGTCATGAGTTTGGGGATGATAGTATTGCCTTTAATATTATCATTTGATTTTGACACTAAGGCATGTGATTTTGTGAGAACAACAAATAAAAAATAGGATATTATTACATGTTATAGTCAAAAAGCACTTCACTTATACTTTTTGTATGATTAGAGACAAAATCAACAATGTAATTAAATATTAGGGCTCAACAATCCTGTGTAACATGGAAACACTTTCGAGCCTATGGGTTGCTCATAATGAAAGTGAATCTCCAGATTATGGGCCGGTTCCTCCTTTGATTTGCAATGAAACTAAAAGACTTATACAGGAAAAGGGATAGAAGGCTAAAAGGAATGCAAAACTAAACTTAAATGATGGTGATGCACCTAAAAGATGATAAACTTGCAAACTAATTTACAAGGATCTTTCAAAGATTCTATCTACACAACTAGACCTAAATAATTCAATCACCTAAATATTTCATACAAAGGCTTTAATGAAATTATCCTTTTCGAAGGAAAAACAATGTTTTCACAATAGTTACATCCTCTCTTCCATAGGTTTAGGGATATCCATATCCTCTTGTAAGATGAACTTGTAGACTAGTAAGAGGTTACACATTGGGAGTCTAACTTGGGCTTCATACACCAATTCAAAAGGGGATTTTCTAGTAGCCTTCTTTATGGTAATTCTATCTGCCCATAATGTTAGTCTTAATTTGGAATCCCATGCTTTCTTGTTATTATCTAGCATCCCTTTGATTATCTTTATGATGCTCTTTTTGCTTGATTTTTCTTGTTTGGTTACTTGAGAATGATATGGTGAGGCATATGAAATCACTATGCCATATGATTCAAAAAAAATCTCGAATTCATCTGACCTGAAGTGCATGCAATTATCTGTGATTAGTCTAACAAGAACCCCGATCTAGTGATGATGTTTTCCAGTATGAAATTAATCACAACTTTCTTGGTGGCTTGATTTGTTGGTATTGCTTCTATCCATTTTGTAAAATAATCAGTGGCCACCAGGATCCATTTATGTCCACCACTATGTTTATTTGTGATTTCCCATATAAAATCAATCCCCCATTAATGGAAAGGGGCTTCAACTTTCATAGGTCTTAATGGTGAAGCTCCATGGTAATTCATTTTTCCAGAAAACTTCTAACATGCTTCACATTTTCTTACATATTTGTGAGCATCATTAAATATTTTGGTCTAGTAATAACCTACCCTTATTATTTTGCGTGTAGTGGTTTTTGCTGAGAAATGTCCACATATTCCTTTATGCATTTCTTTCAACATGTATTCAACTTGTTTTCATCCAAAAATAGAAAAATGATACCATCCTTGTTCTTCCAATAGAGATCTCCATTTATGAACACATACTTTGATGCTTGGAGTTTTAAAGTTCTTTTCTGATTGTTACTCAAATTTTCAGGACACTTCATATATTTGAGATAATATTCTATATCAATGTACCATGGTGTATGTTCAATACTTGAAACCATTTTATCTTCCTTGCCCACATTGCAGACTTGTGCAACTTCCAAAGAGGATTCAACCATTAACTTGGCTAATCCTTGTCCTCTTACTAATTTTGTGATTTTGATATCAATATTGAATTCTTGAATTTAGTTTATCCATCTACACCTCCTTCTTGTGGCCTTAGTTTGTATAAACACATCTTAAACTAAAGATATCAAGTTTCCATAATCCATATCATAAATTTGTATTGCTTCTAGTTTTGATTGTGTCAAAAAATTTAGCATCAACGTTTCAAATCACATTTTGTGATCCATCATTAGGATGAAAGAGAGAAAGAGGAGAAAAATGAATAATTGCAGACTTAGACTAGATAAAAAGGAGAGAGGGAGAAGGGGAGGGTGCACAAAGATCGAGGGTCAAAATAAAATAAAGCAAACATTAAAAAATAGTCAAAAAGGAAAGAAAAGAGAATAAAAACTTAAAGAACAAAATGAATAGAACCAATACTTAAAAAAGATCACAAAAATTGAAAAAACTAAGAGAAACCCAATAAACAAGAGAAAAATGAGTCAAACAAGATTGAAAAGGCCCAAGATGAAACAAAAGAAGAACAAAAATAATAAGAATTAAAAAACAACAAAGAAATAAAGAAGATAAATAAAATGTAATCAAAGAGATAAAGAAACATATATATATATATATATATATATAAGAAAACAGAAAGGACAAAAAGATAAAAGAAAACACACACACATATATATAAGAAAACAGAAAGGACAAAAAGATAAAAGAAAACACACACACACACACATATATATGTTTCTTTATCTCTTTTATTACATTTTATTTATCTTCTTTATTTCTTTGTTATTTTTTAATTCTTGTTGTTTTTTTCCTTCTTTTGTTTCATCTTGGGCCTTTTCAATCTTATTTGACTCATTTACCTGTTTCTCTCTTTATTTCTATTTTGATCTTTTTCTCTTGTTTATTGGGTTTCTCTTAGTTTTTTTCATTTTTTGTGATCTTTTTTAAGTATTGGCTCTATTCATTTTGTTCTTTAAGTTTTTATTCTCTTTTCTTTCTTTTTTGACTATTTTTTAATGTTTACTTTTTTTTATTTTGACCCTTGATCTTTGTGCACCATCCCCTTCTCCCTCTCTCCTTTTTATCTAGTCTAAGTCTACAATTATTCACTTTTCTCCTCTTGCTCTCTTTCATCCTGATGATGGATCACAGAGTGTGATCCGAAATGTTGATGCTAAAACATTTTGACACAATCAAAACCATAAGCAATACAAATTTACATCTTTAACTGCAACATTTGGCACATATGCTATTACTTGTGCTCCCACTAGGTAAGGTCTGAATGCTTTAATTGCTTTTACGAGAGAATAGGCTTGTTTTTCAATGATATCATACTTCAATTCTACCCCTTGGAGTGATTTATGAAAGAATGATATGGGTTGTCCATATCCTTCCTCATTCCTTTGTAATGTTACAACTACAACTGTATGAAAGGATGCAAAAGAAAAGAATTGAAATGGTTGTTTGAAATCAGAAGATTTTAATACAGGGGCTTCTTTAATTTCTCTCTTAATTGATATAAATGCATCAATAGCTTTAGCTATCTAGTCAAATTTTAAGCCCTTCTTTAACATCTTTGAGATAGGTTTTACAATTTCAACAAAGTTTGAGATGAATATCCTGAAAAAAAATTATTTTCCCAAAGAAAGATTGAATAGCCTTCACTATTTTTGGGATGGGAATTTTATCAATGACATCCACTCTTTTAGTATAAATCCCTACTCCATCTTTTGAGACTATGTGCCCCAATAATTTTTCTTCAGTCATAGAAAAATGGCATTTGTTTGGGTTTAAAGATATACCATATTCAAGGGCCTTAATAAATATTCTTTCCAAATGTTCACAATGATCTTCTTCCCTTTTTGAATATGCAATCAATTCATCTTGGTAAACCACTAGTATGGTATTGATCAAAGCGGAAAAAGCTAATCCATGGCCCTTTGGAATGTAGCACCTATGTTTGTGAGGCCAAAGGGAATTCTCACATAGACATATGCACCCTAGGGTGTGGTGAAGGTAGTCTTGTACTGTTCTGATTCTTTGACTTTCACTTGGTTGTAGCCAAAAAATCCATCCACCATAGAAAATAGCTCACAACCTGTCACCCTTTGCAACATTGCCTCCATGTTTGGGAGAGGATAATTATCTTTGAGTGATGAAATATTTAAGTTGTGAAAGTTCACATATTACCTTATATCTCTATTTTTCTTCCTTACCAATACCAAGTTTGAGACCCAAGAAGAATATCTAATGGGTTTGATAATTCCACCATCTCTAAGCTTCATAAGCTCTTCTTGCATCTTTGGTGCTAGTGTGGGATTTATGGGCCTTTATTTTCATCTAAAAGGTTTGGCATCATGTTTCAATGATATTTAATGTTGGAAGAGATCTTCATAGTATTATTTTAGGTCATCATATGACCATGAAAACACATGTTTATACTTTCTAAGCAAGGTTATAAGCATTTCTCTAATTTTTGGGCTGAATTTTTTACCAATGTATACCTTCTTAGGGGCCATCTTAGTCCCAAGGTTGATTTCTTCAATGTCTTCATGTTTAATAGGTGTGGGATTAAAATTAAATCTATCATGCCCATCGAATACTCTCTCCAAGGCTAGAAGTCCTTTCAGTATTGTGTTTGTTCTAAGTTGTACCACTTCTTGCCCAAAGATAGTTTATTTACCATCTACCTCCTCAACAAATGCATTAAAATCTATTTCTTGAGATTCATATGGATCTATGCAATGGAGAAACTTAATTAAGTCCTCATCATCATTGAATACTTTCCAATTATAAATATTATCAGGGATTGTGGGTTAGTCTTGAATTCTACCTCTATTATACCTGCCAATGTAATATCATCCCTTTTTAGAGCACTATTTTCCAAGAAGTCCACCATTATATTTTTAGATCTTTCCACCCAATCTATTGAGAATACATCAAAAATTTCTATGGCATCCCAAACAACATGTTTGTATTGCTTAAAAGCCTTTTATTTTTTGATGAATACTTTGCTCTGACCTGTGAGACAACTAATTCAGAGTCTCCATATATTTCTAGTAATTTTATTCCATACCTTGTGGCAATATCAGGCCCAACAAAAATTCCTCATATTTAGCTATGTTGTTAGTGCATTCAAATGTTAGTAAGAATGAGTATTTGAATGTTTTTCCAGTTGGTGAGATAAACACTATTCCCGCTCCATTTCCACCCTTGATACAAGCACCATCTAAATACATTTTCTAGACACCTTGTTCATCAAGTTGAGCTTCCCTATTAATTGGATCTATGTTTTTTAACTCAGGTCATGAATGCTCAATTTTGAAGCTTCCAAGATCTACATCACAAAATTAGTTTAGTTGATTTGGATCAATGTGCTCTATTATTTGTTCAAATCATGGTTCTCTATATAACTTGACTTATTTTCCATTAACTGGTATTGTTGCATATGACAAGTCTAATTGGACATTTCCCCCAACTACAATAGTCCACTGTCTGGATAATAACATGCCATAATATGGAGTGGTGTCTACTACAATAATATTAGTCTTATAGGTGGCTTCAAGATAGGTAGCTAACTTCAATTCTACATTCCACGTGACTCCAACAATAGGGAAAAATATATTGTCCATTGCATAAAACTTCCCATACGTAGTATCCACCCATAGGTCTGATTCTTTTATGACCACCATAGGCATGATTTTATTGTTGTTCCTGAGTCAATCATGCAAATTTTCACTAGTTTATTGTTGACCAATAATGTAGTATAGAATGGATCTACCTGAGAAGGATTATTTGTCAAGGTGTCACCAAGATAAACCTCAAGTGTCTCTATGATCTCTTGTCCAACATTATTTACCTTGGTTTCACTTTTTCTAATTTATCTTTATTTTTGTTCTAGTTTTGTTGCTTGTTGGAAACATTTGAGATCAGTTTTAGGGCACTATCCCTATATTCATCCACCCTCATCATTTCTAGTAGTGGTACTGGCATCTTGATCTGAGATAATGATTGTGCTATGTCAAATGAGGGGGCAATCACCAATTGTTCTGCCTTTTCTGCTTTAGTGTAGCTTTTCTCAGTTTGTTTCTTAGCATTGTCCCTCATCTTATCTTGATCAATTTTTATTTCCCCCTTTGGTATAATTTTATGAGTTCTTTCATTTTCACCTCTCTTTTGGTTATCTATAGTGTCTTTCTTATGCTTTTGTTGTTCTTTTATGAATAAGCCCCTTGGTGCTCCCTAATCTGGATTTATTGTTCTATTCCTTAGGTTATAATTACTTTTGTCCTATTCCACAACAACCATTGTAAGAGCTCTTATCTCTTCTTCAATTGGTTTCCTTAATAGGGTTTGGTTTGTTTGATTTCTAGAGGCACTAAACTAATAACCTTCTACACTGCCATCTTCTTGAGCTGAAAATATTTCTTGTTGGCCCATGTGAACATTATACTTCTAATTGTTCACATCATATTCAAATCCCACTTCTTCTAAAGACGGGTATTCTTCTTGGACTTTATAATGTCTAGATGTCATCATATTTACCATGTGATCCACCTTTTCTTGCTCATATTGCATATCATCTCCATGAACTAACTACGCAACTATGCAATATTCAAGAGCATGGTATAAATTACAAGGCACACACCATGGAGTTATTTCCACCACATTGGTCCCATGCCTCTTTAATGGATCTCCAGGGTTTCTTTACCTATGTTTTTCCTTTCATCATAGATGATTGGTCTTCCATCCTTCCAATTTGTCTTATAGGGCATATCATGTAACCTTGGTCTGTCATTCATGTATTTATTATGTTGCTTATGTTGATTGGTGCCTGTGTTTTGTACTAACCTAACATCATCTCTTTTGTGTATCTTCCTTGGAGCCCTTCTATTATTTTCTATATTTATAGCATCTTTAAATGCCTCATCTAGGGTAAGATGATTTCTCATTCTAAGCTCATAACTCATCTTTGGATTAAATGCATTTAAGTAAAACACCAAGCACATGGGGTCTGTAGGTTTCAAATGGTGTGGAATTTTGTTCAATAACTTATTAAATCTAGTGTTAAAGCAATTGATTACTTCATTGTAGCTTTTTTGAATATTCATTAGTTCATGTAAGGAAAAATTTGGATCTAAATGGTCCACATACTACTCCCTAAATTTTCTTTTGAATTTTGACCAATAACTAATACAATCATTAGGTAAAATTTTATACCAGTCTCTTGCATCCTCTATCAATGATTGCATAAATAGTTTCATGAAGATATCATCTTCTTGAATATCAAAAGAAATAATGACTGTCTCAAATGAATTTATATGATTTTCCCCCAAGATAGCATTGTTCCTAGAGAATTTTGGAACTACATTTCTCATTTGATTGTTGATGGCATTCAGGTATCCCTGAATACCGCTGAAGTCAAGTGGCTTGTATCTATCTATGTCCATAGGTCCTTTAATAGGTGGAATTTTCCACTGGTGAGGCTGATACTGTTGGTATTGGGGACCTTTTTATTGATGATATGTTCCTTGTTGCATACCATGGTTATGATTTATCGGAGGATTGGTACTTCTTTGAGTATGTTGTTGTGGGTTTTGATGTTGATACTGATTGTATCCTTGATTTTGATTGTTCGCCACTTGTTGGCCAATGGGAACATGATATTTATTCCCTCCTGAGTTTGAGGTGAGTGGTGTTGAAGCATTATGTTGTAGATGGTGAGTATGTGGAGCACTTCCAATATTTCCTCCTATTCTATGAAGTGGTATTTATGAGTCCTTTGTATTTGGAGATCCCACCCAGTGATGGGGAGGCACATATTGCTACCCATTTGTTGTAGGCTGAGCATTGTCTTGGAGCAACTTTTGAGCCAATTCCTCTTTACGTTTTAATAGTTCTTTCCTCTCAAATTCCTCTTCCATCTCTTGTATAATCATGTTTTAATTCTTGATTAGTCAATTATTTTATTGTGGTGGGACTGTCATGGGCTTCTATGAAACATACCATTCATGGTGTGCTACTAGTTGGATTTTTTGTATACTGTTAAGCTATCCTTTCCTCATAATTAATTTCTGCTTCATTTCATTTCCTTTCTTGTTCAAGTTGTGCCTCAAACTCACTCATCCTTTGAGGCTAAAGTTCAAAATTAAGTAGAGTATTGTATAAAATACCATGCTCAGTTTGACTTTGAGGTTTTCTTGGTAAAAATTTCTCTCATTGTGTATTTTATCTGTAGGTGAGTTGTATATACTGAATTGATGTTCTATGATATTCTTTTGCTCATTTTTTTTATTATATTTTGACTCCTTATTTGTAGTTGTGTTTGTAGAGGGCCCTTTAGTATTTGTCTTTGAAATAGGAGGAGATCTTGAACTATCCTTTTTTCCATCTGTCCATCTTTTATCTTTACTTGATTGGTTGTTTTGATGTAATGACCTTCTTCCATCCATGTTGTGGGAGACTGTGATAATTTGATGCCTAGGATTCAACCTCTCCTATATTATTTTAATTTCCCAATCATACAATAATTTTAGAATTATTTAGTAGAGTCACCACCCACTTTTCTGAAAAGCGAGAAATTTGCTATTATTTCAATTTTGAGGTTTGAAATAGATTATCCTTGGTTCATCCCTAGAAATATCCCCTACTTAGTTATGTGAAGGTGTAATTACACAATGCAACACTTTAGTGACTCTATGATGAAGTAGTTTGGACCCACGTTTTGCTAGGCTATCCCTAGTAAAGTTGCTCACCAATCTGTTGATTCCCAAAATGGCAAATTGCAAACCCTAAGAATATGCCAGGCTCTATGGTTAGGTTTAACAATGTTTTGGCCAACGAATAGAGCTAATCAGTATGGTTAGGATTCCCTGCTCTTTAGGTTTTTCTAGACCTACGCGGGTGTACCTTTGACAATAAAGTAGATTATGAATTTAGAGATTTTGTGTACTCTTTAACTTTGACAATCTATTGCCCACTAGCATGTAAATGTGAAATAGATACTAGACTAACAACTACTCATACTCTTAATGTTTTAAAGTAAAGTGTATGAATCATGTCTTATAAAGTATTGTTTAATGATTAAGGTGGATTATTTCATTCTATTGGGTAATGGAGTCAAGATGTATATGATATGTGTATCCTCCTTTTGGCTTAACTCAATTTTTTTGGCACTTTCAGATGTTTATACCTTGTATAAACATGCAAGATTATTAGTTACCGGACTCTTCTTATAAATCCCAGTGATATCTCCCTAGGTTACTATGATTATTTGAGAGGATTTTAATTCTTTCTTGAAGGAAACCAATTAATATGACTTATTCAAAAAGGATTTTAATTCTTGCAGAAACCAATTGAAATGAATCACACAAAAGGATTTTTAATTCTTTCTAGGAGAAACAAATCAAAATGAATCACACAAAGGAAACAATTTTTTCTTGACAAATTAGACGTATGCTTGATACATTCAATTTGAATAACAAGGAAAGACCACTCTAGAGATAGAAAGATAACATCTATGAATTAATATCAACAAACAATTGAACACCAGAATTTTGGCCACCAAGTTAAATTTTATTCTCCATTGATTACTTCAAAAGATTCTACAATATATTAGAAGTCTTTTTAATGCATTCTATTCTATAATGGCTATATTATGATCCTCCAAATTCGGTCTTGGTTTCCCTATATATACGAGAAGCAACAAGCTTCAGACCGTTACATCTCAAAAGGTGTCCCTTCAATTATCTTTTTTTTACTAAAACCTTAACGATGAAATTAACAAAGATAGGAAATAAACAATGAAGTTTGAAGCATTTGTGATACACCACAATCCGTTAATCTTCGTAAGGTACCCATGATCTCTTGGATCTAGCAAGGTCCTCTCTATATGATAGTGTCTCCAATGCTAGGTGACTTCGATGAGGATCTTTGTCCTTACGTTGTTCATGCAATGAATAGGTTCAACTTGGAAAGGTGTTTGGTATATCTCTCGTTGTCATGTGTGTTAGCATTGGTAATTTTATCGTTCATGACAAACTCTAAGGTGGATATATTCTTTAAATGTAAATGTGTGTTCTCTACCACCATTGATTCATCATTCACTAGGCCAAGAGCCAATGGTAACAATTGAGCCAATTCATATTTCCATATGCTCTACTCCTTTAGATCACCTTTGTCATTAAAGAAATTAGGCAAAGACATATCCAGTGGCTGATCAAAATCACCAAGTTCTTCTATCAATACAATATGAAACTTATCATGCATATCAATCAGCTCATCATAGGTTCTAAACACTTGGTCATCAAAATTTCCCTTAGTTGTTGATTCTTCCTTTTTCTCCACCATTCTGAGATGTAATCTTTTATGCTCCTAAAAAGCAGTATATGTTCTGGTGTGAATTGGCCATATTCTATCAGCCTTCTCAAGTAGTTTTTCAAACCTTTTCTTTATCAATTCTAAAATAATGTTGAATTTGGAGGATCTCATTTTTGCTTCCAATTTATCATATTTATCTTGGAGTCTCTCAACCTTATGCCTCCAATATGTACTTTTAGACATAGCTTCCAATACTTAGTTATCATTATCAAACAATGGGGAATAAATATTTGAGGAGGATGGAAATTTTTCCATATAGTTGGCTATTTCCTACCTTAGGTTCTCATTTTCAATCATATACCTTTTGTTATCTTTCGCCAACTTTTCAATCGAGCTTTGGTGACCTTAGCAACATTGACATTTAACTCTACAATTTCAATAGGATCACTATCTCCAACCCTTTACACAAGAAAATGGACAAATACCTTGTCAAGCTCATCGATGATTGTAGGTCTTTTATCGAGTGGATATAGGGCCCAAATTAGCAAAGTTTCATTGTTAGGATTGTAACCTGACTTAGTGTAGATTCTATCCACTCCTTCTATGCTTAGTTGTAGGGTCTTATTTTGACTTCTTCAGAAGCTATCAAAAATAATATCAGAGCTCATATCCCACCCAAAGAGAAGCATAACCCCTACTTCTTCTAGTAATTTCCTTCCTTTCATTGGGGTGATGTCTTCCATTTCCTTATCCACTTGTTCCTACAGCTCTTTTAAAGCTTTGATTTCCTTTTCAGGAGTGATCTCCTTGATCTTCTCTCTAATTAATTTACCTATGTGCTCATAAACAAATGACTTAAATTTTGGGGTTTTGACAAAAGAATCATTAGAAATAAGCCTTTGGCTAGCACGATGTCTCACATTATCTAAGAGTTGCTCTGAGGACTCTATTATGACTACATTCCTTTCCGGTAGGAGCTCATAGTCTTTAATAACAAGTTTAATTTCCTGCAGACATTCCTCCTCACCATCTACCTCTTCTCCTTCTCTTACCATAGATGTCTCAACAGAAAAACTAACCTATGGTGTAGGTTGTGGAGAGAGTTGACACAACAAGATTTCAATTTTAGCCTATATCCCCATAATATCCTCATTCCTTTGCTCTTTAAAAACTAAGGGTGGTACATCCCTAGTCAATTTAGCTTCATGTAAGACCAATTTATCCATCTTTTCAATAAGGTCCCTCAATTTCAGAAAAGGTGCTTGTGTATGATGAAATATTATTCATTTTCCAAGCCTCTTCTACCATGACTCTATTATACAAACTTCTCCTTCTACCACATGATGCTCATCAACATTCCTAATTAAATCATCTTCTACAAGAAGTATTTGATTATATCCTTTCAACCTTTGGTCTATTTTGACATCATTTATGAAATGCTCATGATCAAATTTCTTTCTTTCATTCCCCTTGGGAAAATTGTAATGCTCAAGCTTCTTGTCGATAAGTTCATACCCTTTCTCTAAAACAAAAGAAAACTCTCCAAAGCAAAGAGTACCTAGCATAAGTGATTGCTTGTTATAGCTCTTACGGTGCAGGAAATCTAAATAGGATAATTGCCTAGTCCAATTTCCAAATATGCTACCCTGTTAGGACATGTTTTTGGTAACAATAGCGAGAATCCTTCATAACCAAATACCCTAATTTTTGTGCAATCATTATATACATACCAGTCCCCCCAATTATGGTTGAAATTTCCTCTTTAATCATTGTCTTTTGGTCAGAGAAATATTTGTATCTCTGGTGACAAGTTGTTACAAGATCGACCAAGAAATTTGTAAAAAGGTTTTATAAAATATTCTTCAAAATACAAGTAGTGTGATCTAACAAATCTACTATCCCATATTGTTATCCACATTTGTATAGGTCTGATGTTTCCATCATCATCTATGTCCTTTATTCTTAGATGCTCACTCCACATTCTCATATTCTTCCCCTTATGCAAGATAAGGTACATAAATAGTGAATAATGCCTAAACCGAATACCTCCATCCTTATTATTGATAGAAATGAGGGAATTGTGGATATCATTAGCTAAATACTCAACATAATCTAATGGTCGGGCACCCTAGTTTTGAACATTAGCTGCCATGACCATTGGAGCTATGGCCATTAGTATGGGAGCGTACAAACCAAGCATGTTGGGTGAAAATTTTGTAATCCCTTTTAATATATTACAAAACCTTAATTTCAACCACAGTTATGTGAGATAGAATCTCTCCTCTCATAAAATGGAGATGCCCTTCTTACTGCTTATTGAAACTAAGGAAAACTAATCAGATATTTACAATAATGTACACTACACTAATGATATGGGGGTATGTCACATTCATGATTCTCTCTTTTTTCAGAGAATATGTTTTACAATGTTTCACAATTTTAACTTCTAGATGCAATAGAACTTCAAATTAAAACTAAGCAGTAATTCCAATATTCTTATCTTGTCAAAGCAAATCCTAGGAATACAAGCATGATAAAGATAAGTAAAATATAAGAAAATCTTATGGAGGCACAAAGTCGTTCCGTAGTTTTCGATAATGAATCCTTCAAGAGAGTAACCAGTGTTGTAAAAGAATTATACAAACTTTGATATACTTCACAATTAATCCCACGAGCAACATGAATAAATATAAGCTCAAATTATTATAGAGAATTCACCAATAGTATAAAAAATATCACAATTTCAAGCAATGGGTGTAGCTGAAAGTCTACACAAATTTACTCAAAAGCTCTTTCAATCTCAACTACTAATCACTGTCATTTTAATCAAATAACAAGATAATTGTTCCCAACACAAAGTTTGGTGTGCAACTTCACTTCTTTATTGATCAAAAATAGATTCACAAAAAAGAACTCAAAGTTTCAATATTTACTTCACAATTGGGAAACACTTCATTGCATAAGATAAAAAGATCCATAATACAATAGAATCCTCTCTTATTTATACATGGGAGAGGAGAGCTAATCTAGGAAAATCCTAACCAACTAGTTGACTTATTCAAAAATGTTGTCCATAAATGTAGGAGAACATATTTGTTTTACATGTAAGTACATTTTTCAAAATGACATATAAAATGTCGAAACCTATCTAATAAAGCATGAAAATGCTAAAACTAGGAAATCTAATCTAAGGCAAAAATTAGCATTCTTCAACATCTTTCTTCATGAAAACTTCATGTTGATGTGCACTTCATCACTGTCTGGCATTGAAGTTTACATTGGAGATGAAGAGGATTCTTGAGATTGACTCCTCTGATGAGATTTGAACGCTTTTTGATGTATTTTAGGAAAAATTATTAGATCTAGAGAAAGCTAGAAATCCATCATTTTGTTTGTTGAAGCTATCGAGAAAGATTTGTCTTCAAATTCTTCTTGAACCATTGATGAAAACTTCCTTGAAAAACTAAAAAATGGGAAGAACTTTTTGGTTGTACTTCAAATCCTTCTTGCTTGGTGATAAGCAATAAATTGATCAAAACTGCTCTCAAATCTAGGCACAAGAGATCATAATGTAGATGTAAGAGTAGGCTTTAACAATTTTGATGCAAAGGTAGGAAAAACTATGGTTTTAGCATGGGGTATTGCACTTCAGATGTAATTACTCAAATTTTCAAGACACTGCATATTGGATGTAAATCTGAGAAATTTCATGGGTCTAGGAAGCTTGAATGCAATGATGGCGAAGAACAGAGTGGAATCAAACAAACTAGCAAGTGAATGTGATCAATGGAGCTATAAAAAATTGAGTGAAGCGGGCGAAACGAAGCTTGGAATGCATTTTTGGAAGTTTTTGGGTGTTAGTAAAATTTTCAAAAATTTGTGCAAGGGTTCTAAAAATTAGCACCCATACACTTGGAAATTTTTATTTGATGTAAAAGTGCTAAAAAATAGCGCTCTAGCATATTTTGGAAGGAAATTGCATTTTGTGTAAAAGCACTAAAAAACAACACCTCAGCCTGTAATATGCAAGAGCGATAAAAAAATCACTCCGACATCTTGGGAAAGACTTGGTAATTTCATGCAAAGGCGGTGAAAAATAACACTTTTAAATGTCATGTAAAAGCGGTGAAAATCAACGCTTCTACATGTGGGAAGGACACTTGAGTGTAAGAGCACTAAAAAATTGATCTTTTACATGTCATATGTAAAAGCGGTGAAAAATAGAGCTTCTACATGTGACTTGAGATTTGAGATGCAAAGCGCTAAAAAACAACACTCTAACATTACATATGCAAGAGTGAAAAAATTCAGCACTTTTACATGTTGGAAAATATGCAGAAGTGCTAAAAAATCCTGACATTACATGTGCCAGAAAATGACTAAGGCATTGAAAATATGCAAAAGTGCTGAAAATTAGAGCTCCTACATGAAATGCAAAAGTGCTAAAAAACAATGCTCCTACATGAAATATGAAAAATCACTAAAAATCAATGCTCTTGCATGTGCAAAAAAAATTCTTACTCCCAAAACTGAATTTTCACAACTTGGTTTAAAATGCAATTTTTGATAACTAACAGAGGTTAATGCTCGAGATGACTTTTTGAGGATGGGGGACCAAGCACGAGGAACAATGTAATTCACCTCATTTTGCATGCTTAGAGTACGTGGGCTACGAAATGAACAAGTTTCATAGGGGTTATCCCATGAATTGAGCGCACTGAATTCAAGGATAACAGTTGGCTCAAGTTGGGGAGCTTCCTTTGATCATTCTTTGAAATGAATGAATGGAGAAGAACTCCAAACTCCAAGTGCCTTTATCAATCCATTGGGAATAGAGTCAGGCGACAAAACAAAAAGACACAAAGTGAAAAAGAAACTTTTTTCACCAGAAAGTTGGTGGATCAGTGATAGGTCCTCTCTTTTTGTCCCATGATGCATCATACAATGCTTATGCCAGGATCCCATACATGATTGTGATAGTTCTGCAACCTTTCATTTTTTATTTGATACCATCTCTTCTGAAAAATCATTAACTTGGCATCACCTTGGGTATGAAAGTTTTTAATTCTTTTCTTACAAACAACTTGAATCCCTAACAACAATGCCTAATATTCAACAGTGTTATTAGCATTATCAAACTTCAGTTTGAAAAAGAGAGGGAGGAGATTTCCTTTAGGAGGTATGAAAACAATTCCTACTTTCAATCTGGTGCATGAACAACTGTCACCAAATTCAATATTCCAAACAATGTTTGGATCCACTAAATTGATAACTTCAAAATTTGTGACTCATTTATCCAAAGAAGATTCTCCATCTGAAGAAGACTTTCTGTTTGAAGGAATTTCCTTATATGAAGAATACAAGCCATCAGTTTTCTTCTATTTGCTTGCATCTATATCTAAAAACTCATATATTTCCTCAACTTGCAAAAAGTAAAAACTCATCTTAGGAGACTCAAAGAGAATCTGAGCTTTTGGGTCATCCAATCTTGTTACAGAAAAATTTGCCTCCCTTTTTGGAAGAAACTTCTTCATAAAAACCTTGATGGGTATCCTTGCCTCTAACATATCCATTTTGAGATCTCCTCCCATATCCTTGCAGAAATTACGTCCAAGTAAGAGACCATAGGATGCTAGAACATCTACAACCAAGAATTTCATTTTTATTTTCTTCTCTGAAAATGCAACAAATGAAAACTATGCATCCTTGATTTTCCCAATTAGAGGCATAGGTTTATTCTCCATGGAGAAGCAACGACCAAATTTTTTTGTCAAATTTAGACCCAAGGCAATAGCTACCTTAGCAGGCATGACATTGTCAAATGCACCATAGTCAATAACACAATTACTCAACTTGAAGTCATTGACTAGCAATGAGGTGTAGAAAGGATCAATCTTTTTTGAAACTGATGAGAGAGTTGAGACTAAGTTACATTGTCGAGGCTTAGGCTTTGGGGTAGCAAGAATATCTGAAGGGATTTATTTAGATGGATTAGTTCCTTTATCCTTCACAAACTTAACAAGCCTGTCAAATTGCCCAAGATTGGATTTCAAGTATTCAGCTTCAGACATCTAGATTTTTGTTTTCTTCGCATGATCAATGATATTAAATTCTTGGAATGAATTGATCAAGCAAGTAGGTGTAACTTCTGGGATGGGTTTAACAAAATGGGCACTGGTCTTAGGAACCTGATAATTGGTTTTTGGAATAGAAAGAACTACAAAAGGAGGATGAGGAGTACTTGTTTATTTGATGTATCTTTTGGTTTCCAAGGCAAAGGAGATCCTCTTTTTGCAATGATAACCAACGGCTTATCCTTTGCTTGTGGAGCAGCAGGTTGAGCTTGATCAAACTGATTTTGTTTTGACCACTTAAAGACAACATATGTATCCATCACCAAGTCCTCATCATCAAATTCATTTACCATTTGCAAATAGTCAATTTTGGATTCACCAATTGGATCCATTTCCTCATCTTGAAAAATATCAACATTTTCTTCCATGGGATAATCAGGTTGTGGAAATTCATCTTGTTCAGCTTCATAATATCCCATTGCAATATTGTTAGGTGAAGCTTCCAAAGTAAGCCTTCCTTGAGGTGCAGGATGATGATTCTGATTTCTATTTCCAGAATAATTGGGGAAAGTCCTTCTTGGAACATCTTTGTAGGAATTATTATTAGGAACTTGCTTCTTCAAAGCCAAGATTTCTTTTTCCAATCTTTGAACCATAGGATTAGCAAAATTGGAATTGGTATTGGAGGATGAAGAGCTTGATGCTTGCACTTTTTTACTTGTATTTGTTCTTATCTCACTAGCAAGAATCAAGTCATCCTCAAGACTTGTAGCTAACTTTTGAGCTTCTTCAACATTGGCAAGAACTACCCTACGCAAAAGAAAACTTACTTTGGGAAGTTGTGTATTGATGGAGAAACACTTTAAATTGTGATCCGTTGGTCACACCACTGTAGGAATTCTTGTTACCAGCTTGTTAAACTTAGCTAGGAACTCACGCATGGGTTCATGGGCCTCTTTTCGCATGGTTGTAAGTTGCACCAACAAGGCGTGTGCATCTTCAATAGGTTTGAACCTTTCTTCAAAATTGGTGCAAAGAGAATTCCAACTTGTAATTGCAGCAACTGGAAGAGTATAAAACCATTTTGTAGCTACTCCTTGTAAATTTTCAATGAACAATCTCACAACAACATATTCATGCTCAATGCCAAGAACACCACAAACAATGTAAAAGGTGGTAATATGCTCATCAAGGTGTCGCTTGTCATCACCTTGAAACTTCAAAATATGGTTCCATGACATATGAGGAAGTTCATGTAAAGAGCCTACGAAACTGAGAGGTCCAAAAGCATTACCCCAAGGTCCTGGAGGTGGTACAACCATGATATTTTGTATGACAATTACTTGAACTGGAACTCTATGAAAAAAAGAGGATTCACTTAGAAGATATCTTAATCTTCATGGAGGATAACTTGTAGTTTGTTGTAATGATGACCTTGCTTGCAAAGAAGGAAGGATGTTATGTCACTGCAATAATTCAAAAAATAGATCCACCACTCCTTGCGCCCTTAACCCTCATGTATAGCTTCTGTCAGCTAGAATGTAGACTTGAAACAAGAGAGATATTAATAATTACAATGCACAAGATCACAATAAGATATTGGAGTGCTTATTCACTTCAATCAAAAGCATGAGGCTTTGACTACATGCTTCGTTCCCCAGCGGAGTCACAAAAAAACTGTTGGGTGAAAAATCTGTAATCCCTTTTAACATATTATTAAACCTTGATTTCAACCACAATTATGTGAGATAGAGTATCTCCTCTTAGAAAGGGGAGGCACCCTTCTTACTACTTATTGAAAATAAGGAAAACTAATCAGATATTTACAATAATGTACACTACACTAATGATATGGGGGTGTGTCACATTCATGATTCTCTCTTTTTTCAGATAATATATTTTACAATGTTTCACAATTTTAACTTCTAGATGCAATACAACTTCAAATTAAAACTAAGTAGTAATTCCAATATTCTTATCTTGTTAGAGAAAAGCCTAGGAATACCAACATGATAAAGATATGTAACATATAAGAAAATCTCACAGAGGCACAAAGTCGTTCTATAGTTTTCGATAATGAATCCTTCAAGATAGTAACTAGTGTTGTAAAAGAAGCACAAAGACTTCAATATACTTCACAATTAATCCCATGAGCAACATGAATAAATATAAGCTCAAAGTCTTATAGAGAATTCACCAATAGTATCAACAATATTACAATTTCAAGCAATGGGTGTAGCTCAAAGTCTACATAGATTTACTCAAAAGCTCTTCCAATCTCAACTACTAATCAATGCTAGTTTAATCAAATAACAAGATAATTTTTCCCAACACAAAGTTTGGTGCACAACTTCACTTCTTTATTGATCAAAAATAGATTCACAAAAATGAACTCAAAGTTTCAATATTTGCTTCACAATTGGGCAACACTTCGTTGCATAAGATAAAAGGATACATAATACAATATAATCCTCTCTTATTTATAGATGGGAGAGGAGAGCTAATCTAGGAAAATCCTAACCAACTAGTTGACTTATTCAAAAATGTTTTCCATAAATGTAGGAGAACATATTTGTTTTACATGTAATTACATTTTTCAAAATGGCATGTAAAATGTTGAAATCTATCTACATAAAGCATGAAAATGCTAAAATTGGGAAATCTAATCTAAGGAAAAAATTAGCCTTCCTCAACATCTTTCTTCATGAAAACTTCATGATGACGTGCACTTTATCATTGTCTGGCATTGGAGTGTACTTTGGAGATGATGAGGATTCTTGAGATTGACTCCTCCAATGATATTTGAATGCTTTCCAATGTATTTTAGGAAAAATTCTTAGATCTAGAGCAAGCTAGAAATCCATGATTTTGTTCATTGAAGCTATTGAGAAAGCTTTGTCTTCAAATTCTTCTTGAACCATTGATGAATACTTCCTTGAAAAACTAAAACATGGGAAGAACTTTTTGGTTGTACTTCAAAGCCTTCTTGCTTGGTGATAAGTAAGAACTTGATCAAAACTGCTCTGGAATCTAGGCACAAGAGATCAAAATGTATGCAAGAGTAGGCTTTAAAATTATGATGCAAAGGTAGGAAAAACTGAGGTTTTAGCATCGGGTATTGCACTTCAGATGTAATTACTCATATTTTCAATACATTGCATATTGGATGTAACTCTAAGCAATTTCATGGGTTTGGGAAGCTTGAATGCGATGATGGCAAAGAACAGAGTGGAAGCAAAAAAACTAGCAAGTGGATGTGATCAATGGAGTGAGAAAAATTGAGTGAAGTAGGTGAAACAGAGCTTGGAACGCATTTTTGGAAGTTTCTGGGTGTTAGTAAAATTTTCAGAAATTTGTGTAAGGGTGCTAAAAATCAACGCCCTTACACTTGGAAATTTTATATTTGATGTAAAAGTGCTAAAAAAAAACACTTTGGCATGTCTTGGAAGGAAATTGCATTTTGTGTAAAAGTACTAAAAAATAACGCTTCAGCATGTAATATGCAAGAGCGATAAAAAATAGTGCTTCGACATCTTGGGAAAGACTTGGTAATTTCATGCAAAGGTGGTGATAAACGACGCGTTTACATGTCATATGTAAAAGTGGTGGAAATCAACACTTCTGCATGTGGGAAGGACACTTGAGCATAAGAGCGCTGAAAATCTGAGCTTTTACATGTCATATGTAAAAGCGGTGAAAAACAGAGCTTCTACATGTGACTTGAGATTTGAGATGCAGAAGCGCTAAAAAATAGTGCTTCGACATTACATATGCAAGAGCGAAAAAATCAGTGCTTTTACATGTTGGAAAATATGCAGAAGCGTTAAAAAACTCCAACATTGCATGTGCCAGAAAATGACTAAGGCATTGAAAATATGCAAAAGCACTGAAAATCTTGAAGCTCTTGCATGAAATATGCAAAAGCATTAAAAAATAGTGCTCTTACATGAAATATGCAAAAGCACTAAAAATCAGCGCTCTTGCATGTGCAAAAGATTTTCTAACTCCCAAAATTGAATTTTCACAACTTGGTTTAAAATGCGAATTTTGACAAACTAACAAAGGTTAATGTTCAAGATGACTTTTTGAGAATGGGGGACTATGCACGGGGACCAATGTAATTCGCCTCATTTTGCATGCTTAGAGTACATGAGCTATGAAATGAACAAGTTTCTTAGGGATTATCCCACAAATTGAGCGCATTGAATTCGAGGATAACAAAGCACTTGGAAAGTAGAGTAGTATGTATACTGGAAGTATTCTTCAAACAGGTTTACAAAGAATGGAGGGCGTTCTTCTACTAAAAATACCTTAAGCTGATTTCCTTCATCATGGGGTCTATGTAGTGGCAACGTCCATCTCTTGTAACTAGTACTCATGTTGTGGTACTCATCTAGAAGGTCTTTAATCCTAAATTTCATGTTTGTGCTAGTATCGAATTGAAATACCATGGAAATATAGTACCTTGTACCTAGGACAAAGGAAGATTTGTCTTAAAAGTAAATCATGCAGGTTTAAGGATCATACTTGTCGGAAAGTTCCTTTATCAGTTCGACATTGACAAACACATTTGGTACTACCAATCTCCCTAGATTAAGTCTCCATGGTTTGGAGGTTGGTCGCTATCTATGCATTTTCTTATAATGGTATATGAACAAATCATACCCCCTCGTCGGGGTCCATGTGTCGCCTACTTCCTTGTTTTTGTCTTCTAATTTCTTAACTTAAGGATTCAATTGTGCATTTCATTTGGACCTTTGTCCAGAGCCAGGACATTGGTCAACTAAGTCCCGATTCAAATGTCTAGTTTCTAACTTTTGTCTTTTAACTTTGGGAGTTTCAGATGTACTTGCCATAATATGAATTTCTCGGAAAGCCCTACTTTTGTGCTTGCTAATTTAACTGGTTTTAGATACTAAGAATTTTAGCTCAAGCTTAGGTACTTACTTGAACAACAATGCCTTTATTGGTTTTGTTGTCATCATCCACTACTACATTCCTTTTGCTTTCTCTCTGAATGCTCAATGATTTCCAAATAATTTCAAGATTTGGTTTTTAATGCCCTCGACTCTGGTTCATAAATATTGTTTGATGGCACCTTCATGTCATCGAAAGTATAATCAATTGCTTTGAATATAATTAGTTGATATGTTTATCATTGCCGCTAGATTTTCTCCTTGAAATACTATTGTCTTGTCAATGGGAAAGTAAGTGCTTTCACTATATTGAAAGGACAATGTTTTGTTCTTATTGATATCTTTATTTCCCCCCGATGCCTTCGTTAATGATATAATCTTCCTTTCTTTCAGGATTTCAAAGAGACTTTAAATAACTTCACTCTGATATCAAGTGCCCTCTCAAACTCTTCCTCATATAGGCCTTGTAAATAGTATCTTCGATATTCTTTTGTCGATTCAATACATTTACAGGGTTATTAAATCATACTTCAATTTTGGCTAATGAACCTTTCTTCCTTTTGTATTATCAAAGCCAAGGCAATAAATGTTATCGTTTCATCGAAGGGACCAATGTCTCTATCCTGTCGATATGCATTCTTCCCTTCAATGGAATCCTTAGTCCGACCATATGCTTGTTTGCTTTAGGGATGTCGAAGGGACTAATATTTGGTTCTCACCGATATATGTCTTTTCTCCTGATATCTTTAACAATATGCTTTTTCTGTTTGTCGGGTTTTTGAAGGGACTCCAAGGATTGTCTCTCCGTTGTTCCATTGTCACTTTGACATACCTACAATCCTATCATATTTTATTTCATTTGATACTATCAAATTCAGGGTCGTGAATATTATTATTTTAATGCACATTGTCCCATCGAAGGGACTCCAAAATATTCCCTCCCAACATTTCATTGTGTCCTTGATGATGTCTTGTTTGGATTATCGAAGGGATGTTGAGACAAGTCCTACTGATGTTGCAAAGTCTCTTCGATAAAGTTTATGACAGGACCTAGGCTTAATTATGGAAAACACATGGGATGTTTATGATGGCGAGCCTATGAGCTAAAGGATCAAGACACAAATTATTTTTAGATTTTTCTTAAGGCTGAATTTATGCAAGTTTTAATAGTTGGTTCAGACATTTATGCATGTAACTTGGATAGATGTAATGTTTTTTGGATCAATATGGAACTTTTAGTGTCATTCAGACCTAAAAATTGATTTGCAAGGTGAGCTTGTTTGTGGAATTTGGATTTTTTACAAGGTTGAAGTTTCACATATTGGATTCAAAGTTTGTAAGGATGGTGAAATTGTACAAATTTTGGAGGTTCTAACACCTACAAACGTTCAAAAGTACTAAAGGTTTTAATATTGAATTATTTAACAATAGAATAAAAATAACGACATGATGTTGTGAAAATATATGCAATATAGACTTATAAGAACAAGTTTCAAGTGTGAACAATAGTAAACTCAAATGATCTCCATTTTAAACATAGAGAATATATCATGTAATTAATAAAAAAATAAGAACGTATTGCAAAAAAGAAGAAATTGAAACCATCATGCCATCACTTCACATTCACCATTACACCATTTAGGCATATATTCAAATCTTAATATTGATAATGAGTAGGTGTGTTCATATATCTTCTTTCTATTTGTAATGACAAAATGGCTAAGCCTTCTACTTTAAGAATCTAACTTGTATTTTTGCTTTTGATTTTATTGTTAAAGACAATAGTACAAACCCTAAGCTCTTAAGCTTAGGTAGGTAGAGCAAGTGTCCATAATAAGACAAAATGAAATGATTTTAGGAGTCTAAATTGCACTTTTACTTTTGATTTTATTGTTAAAGACAATAGTAAAAACCCTAAACACTTGAGTTTAGATAAATAGAACACATGCCCATAGTAGGATGAAATGAAATGGCCTTGGTAGGGAGTGCATAGGATATACCATGGATTTCTAACATTTAGCAGCCCTTAATAAAGTACACTTTACTATTATGTTTTATGTGTTGACCAGTTGCATGAGTGACAAAGTTTGAAGCATTCTTTTTACAATATGGGAGACATACCAGTAGCCGCCAAGGATAATTTCACACATTCGTGCAAAGTGCAAAATAGGTCCAATTTCAAATTTGTTTTTTTTGGGCTTCTTCGTAAGCGAGTTAGGACCTTAAAAAGAAAAATTTGGCTTCTGGGTATTTAAAACACGCCTTGTGGAACTCGTAAAGCAAAAGGTGCTCAAAAAGGGTGTTTTAAAACCTCCGTCCCCTACATCTTTACCACTTCACCACTACCCGTTCATTAGACAACCAATGAAAACCCACAAAAATTTAAGGTGTTTTCAATAGTTTTCAATGTGTTTTATTTTTTTGGTCAACTACATATTCATTTTTTTGGTCAACTACACATTCAGTAGTGAACATATATTGGTGTAATTTGTAAATTTTTATTGACATAATTAAAACAATGTAATGACTAAAATGTAAACGGTTATTGGAGGGTCAGGTGAACAAGGAGTAAACAGCAATTGAATCATGGGCAGCAATTGACACATTTACCCTATTATGTTGGTCGACTATTGATTTTCAGCACCATGGGCACTATTCGAGCTGGTCTCTATTATCCATCCCATTGCCCTGATTTGTTAGCATAAAGGAAACCCAGATTTTATAGATCGACTTAAAATTCATGGTAGGGTGTATCTTCGTTGTTTTCACCCTTTCATTAAATAATGTGCTTATATTTCAGATGTAAAGAAATTTATAGGGAATTCAGATTGTCAAAGAAAGGCCAGCATTCTATTGGAACATTTATAGAACCTTCTATTTTTACTGCGCGTTATGTGTTGCTTGTCTGTATCTTGTTCTACCGAATGCGAAAAGTAAACCCTTTCCAAAGGTAACCCAGTTGTACAAGCTCATTTGGGTTCCACCTAAGGGTAATGAAAAAACACACTGTCAATTTAAATAAATATATTCCCCCTTCAATGGATTAGCTTATCTCAGCGATGATTCAGGGGTTGGTCAATTTCCGTTAAGAATTCAAATTTAAAGGTCATCGTTAAACCATAGTACTGGGAATAATAAGGACAGCAATCAGCAGATGGGTTTGACAACTGTGTGTTTCCCCAGTTAATAGCATTTGTACTATTTTAATAACCAGAAGTAAATGGAACAGGGTGGATGGTTTTAGAGAATGCTAATAAGGTTTGATTTATTATGGAAAAGTAAGTTCCAAAGCCAAAATTCTGATAAAAATTAGGGCTAAATGGTAAGTTAAGGATAAAAGAATCCTTTAGGACAACTGACTGATCAGATGGTAAGTGTGTAAGAGGATTGAGTTTACAATCCTTGCCATGTGGAGTGCTAGGCTTTGGGTTTAGAAATATGGACCACAATTTCTTTGCTTGTAGTATAATGAGTCATAGTAGGTGTATGAGGAATAGTTGATGAGTGTTACAGAGTCTCTGCCATCCCACCTCAAAACTACTTCTATATCTATATATTTAGTTTTACAAATATAGCTGCAGATACAATGTGTACTAGTAAGAACATTTCTGAGTCTGGGTGGACAGGGTATTTGGATAAATCATCTACTCATAGAAGTACCACCCATTTTGATAGTGTGTCTACAAGTTATAAGAAGGCATCAGGCAATGCAGGAAATAAAGAGGAGGAATCCTCTATGATCTCAGATGCTTCATCTGGTCCCCAGCAGCTGCCTTTGCCTGACCATGAACAAGAACAGCAAGCCTCTGCATCATATGCAACAAGAATAAGTCATTTACATTGTAGACAAAGGGATTTGGATTATGTTTCATCTTGTTCGTTTACAGATGGGAATCCTAGAAAATGTAAGCTCAGAAGGGTTGAATATAGGGAGGAGGCTGAGCCCTGTTCTTCTCTTCAAGACACTGCAAGCTCTTCTGTCCAGAGTTCAAAGGTAGATTTTTTACTTTATCATTTATATTAGCCTAGGAATATCAAATAAGAAAACAACTGATTGCAGCAATTCAGTTGAAATTAAAGTTAAAATGTTTTTGACATTTGAAATCTCTAGTACTGAAGTTTGAGGGTCTTCATGAGGATGAGGATGAATACAGAATCTTCAATACATGTTCTCTGATACAAATACATCTTTTATCTATAACTGGATCAATGTCCGTCATGGCAGAGCAGGCTTGTGAAAGGTGAAGTCAATGCTGGG
Organism: Sequoia sempervirens; assembly: GCA_007258455.2. Lineage (NCBI taxonomy): Eukaryota > Viridiplantae > Streptophyta > Pinopsida > Cupressales > Cupressaceae > Sequoia > Sequoia sempervirens. Next base: position 40,659 of record VDFB02048770.1, read on the forward strand.
GAATATCTTGTGGATATTGAGGTAAGGGTTCTCCAGTCTTAAGAAACCCAAGAATTCAGCAACCAATATATATTACATTTAAAAGATTGTTTTCAAATCAATTTTGTATATTTTTTTATCGATATCTTGAATCACATTCAACGATCCATCATCAGAAAGAAGAAACTAATAAGCTCAATATTGATTTAGGATGTATAATGAGCTCAAACATCATGCAAAATAAGAGACCATAACCATTTTTTTTTCTTGATGAGTATGGCTCTGAAAGCCTTGCAGTCTGTCACGCAATGATGCAAAATCACACATATATGTACTCCATTACTAGATTTCACGTATCTATTAAGATTTCTTAGGTGCTTTCTACATTTATACTGAGACAGATCTGATATGAATTTTCAAGTAGGTTTTTCTATATAGTCATATGATTGTCATCCATTTTTCAGATCTTGCAATATTGTATTTGTGCACAAATTCAGAGAAGCTGTGGAAATTGCATTGGATATATGTGATTATTATAGTCAAGGTTTCTTGAATTTGAACACACTGATATAAGAAAATAAATCTGTGAAATTACATATTGATCTAATGAAAACAAATTCATATGTTGTGTGCAGCCAAGTTTTGATAGAGTTTTACAGTGAATGGAGTAGAGCAGAAGAAGATAGCAAAGTAAGACATTGTAAAAGTTGGAAGCAAAAAAACTGCAATCACAGAATAAGCTTGGCACGTCTCTCTCAGTAGTTGTTGAAAGTACGGTGTAAGCTAAGAAGCGCCAAATGTATGATAGGAAAAGACCATTCAGCAATCTTTCTAAATGGTAGTTTAGATTTATTCGAAGTACCAGAATATCGGTACTTTGATTCTTCAATATTAGACTAGAGATTTTATCATTTAAATAATCTCTTCAAAAGACTAAATATAATTGGTTCCTTTTTGCTTTACTTTTCTTTTAAATTTTACTTTCAAAATTTTTGATATTGTATAAAATTAATTTGGTTATTAAAATACTGGAAAAAATATTGTTACATTCTGTTGAGGACTGTGTAGATTCAGTTCTATAATGATTGATGATAACAAGTGGAAGTGGGTTATTTATTTTTGTTATTTATAAACTTCAATTAATTGTTTCTCTTGTGAAATTAGATTTGTTATAATTGTGAGTTTTTTTCTTTATTTTAAAGATTATCGTAAAAAAAAAAATTATAAGTTTTTTGAAATCAACATAAAAATTTAACTTAGTAATTTTTCATTTTTTCACAAAAATATAATGAAATGCTAATAAGTATCTTAATTCATATTAATTTATGGTTTTATTGTGGGGGGTTGTTTCAGCTTGGGGGTGGCAAGGGGAGGAGGGTTTGTTACTCTATTTTGTTTCTTTGGTGTTGCTTGGTGTTTGAGGTTGGGTTCTTTCTACTTTCAGGGGGGGTTCTTTTGTTTGGATTATGGCGGGGCAACAAGTCTCTTACAGTTTGGTGGTGGTTGATTGTGGTGGGTTTCACAACGGATCTTCATCAAGGTTGAAAGCTCAACAATCTATGTCATTTTATGTGGGAGAGGGCCATAAACTAAAGAAAGTGAATGGTTGTTTGCCCAAGAGTCGAGATCGTCCGGTCTTGGTTCTTTCTTCAGAATTTGTGGTAGATGATGTTTTTATTGGAGTAGACATGCGTTAATCTGCAAATTTCTTGGGATCCATATTCCTCTATCGAATTTGGATGCTTGGATTAGGTGTACGTAGTAGGTTGAGGGCGACATGGAGCTAATGGTGGCTGCAAACAACTATTTTGTGGTTGCTAAATTTCCAATATGGTTGATAGGAATCGGTGTTTGAGGGAGGACCCTACTTTTATAATCATGTTGGGTTGTTTATAAAACCCTAGCATATGGGTTTTAATACAGCTGAAGAACTATCGTCGAGGGTTCTGGTTTGGGTCTGACTAATGCAGCTTCCCCTAGAGTTTTGGAGAGAATATATTTTACAACAGATTGTGGCTCTTCTTGGTAAACCTGCTACAGTTGCTCAACAAACCCTTGAAAGAAAGGTTATTTCCTTTGCTCAAATTTTTGTAAAGGTTGATTTGAATAATCCCTTGCCAAATTCTCTGGAAATTTGTCTTGGTTCTTTGTCTTGGATTCAACACCTGGATTATGAGTCCCTTCCTTTTCATTGTCAGATTTGTCATGAGTATGGACATCTTTAGAAGCAATATCCTAGGATTAATAAGGCTCCTCGCTGCCAAATTTCCTCTCTGCCCGTCTTGCATTAGAAGTAGTTAAGGTGGATAAAGGGAAATCTTTCATGATGGAGGGTGAATCGGATAAAGATTGCTTGTGTCGGTTAAGTCGCGAGCTAAGGGTCGTGGTCTGAAGAGATCGTTCAAGGACAGGAAGAATGAAGAGGACTTTAATCGGTTTGAGGTGTTGGACAATTCAACTTTGGAGGAAGGAATCCTGCCGAATGTGCCTTTTGGTGTTGTTGGTATGGGTTGTGTTGTGGGGTAGGGACAGGGTTCCGGTCAAGATATTCATGTTTCATAGGGTATGTAGGATCCATTGGTATCTCCGAATGACCCTATGTAGGATGAAGATGATATTGTTTTGGCAGATTTGGCAAAGGAGGGGTTAGTTTCTGGCAGGAGCAAGGGGTCTTCTCTAGCCTTAGGGGTGCAACAACGCACGATTACAAAGGGTTTGTTTGAGCACTCTTCTAAAAGTGGCTGCAAGAAGGATCTTGAGAAGATTAAGAGTACTGGAGATTTGTTGGTGAAATCTGGGTTTGTTAAACCCATTGATGCTCACTTTTCTCCATCTCCCCCATGATTGTTCTCTCATGGAATGTAAGGGGGTTGAATAGCACGTCCCATCAAAAGGATATTCATGATCTGGTCGTTGTCCATTCTCTAGACATTTTTTGTGTTTAGGAGACTAAACTTTCAATTGATTTCATGCTTCAGTGTGCTTCTCGTATTTGGTATTTTGGTCAGTGTCAGTGCATTGGTTCTTAGGGGAGTTCTAGGGGTTTGGCTCTTTTTTGGGATCCAAGAAAGATTGCTCCACTTTGGTGAATTTCCAGTCACTCTACTATTTCCATGATTGCCTCTTCCTTGGAAGCTGGTGAGACCATTTTGGTTACTAATGTTTATGCCCCGATTGATATTCGTGGAAAAATCCGACTTTGGGATCATATAAGGTATGTTAGATCATGTGCTCCATATCTTCCTTGGATTTTAGCTGGTGATTTTAATTTTGTGTTGAGCTTGGAGGAGAAAAGAGGTGTGTTGCATCAAATGGTCCTACTTCTAATCTTTTTTGGGAGAATGTGGATTTGCTAGCTTTAATTGATGTTAAGCCTTCTAATGGGGTTTTTACTTGGAATAACTGACGAAGTGGAGAGGAAGTGATCTTTGAAAGGTTGGATAGATTTCTTATTTCTTTTTTTTGGATGGGAGGTAGGTTGGTTATTGGTTCTGAGATTCTTGATTGGAGGGGTTTTGATCATTGGCCAATTAAACTTTTAGTAACCTATTTTACAGCTCCCAAGAATCCTCCCTTTAAGTTTCAGCTCATGTGGCTTCGGGAGCCTTCTTTGCATGATCTTATGGCCTAGTGGTAGCATGATGATAGCCCTACTTATGGTACAACTATGTACACCTTTGTTAAGAAAATTATGTATGTTAAATTTCACCTGAAAAGATGGAATAGGATGAGTTTTGGTAACTTTAAAGTTATGAAGAGGAATTCCCAAGCATGCCTTGATGTGATTACTCCTAAATTCAGGATTTTGGTTTCTCAGATGCTTTGGGTCAAGCAAAATCCCAGGCTGCAAGAGTAGTGGAGGAGTGGGAGATTTGGGAGTAGATCTTTTGGAAGCAAGAGGCTTAGATTGATTGGCTTCAGGAAGGGGACATGAATTCTACTTTCTTCCATCATTTTGTGCAGGCTCGTCGCAATAGAAGTTGTATCTCTTCTCTAGTCACTGCAGATGGGATCCACATTTCTTCTATGCAAGATTTATCTTATGAGGCTAGACAGTTTTATTCTACTCTTTTTTCTGAGGATTCTCCCCCTGCAGAAGATGAGGAGAATTTGATCCTTTCTCGCATTCCTTCCTTGATCTCCAAGGAGAGGAATGATTTCCTCATTTGCCCAATTACTTTTCCTAAATTGGAGGAGGTTGTTTTTGGGATGAATAAAGGTAAAGCCCCTGGATCGGATGGTTTTCCTACTAAATTCTTTCAAGAATTTTGGGATATTATAAGTTTGGATTTGTTGGAGGTTGCTCGGGAATCTCTTAGCTAGTGGTCTAGAACTGGTGTCTTACTTGGGATAACTTGTGCAAGAGAGGGTTCCAGGGTCCCTCGATGTGTGTTTTGTGTTGTAAAAGTGAAGAGAGTGTCTCTCATCTCTTCTTTCAATGTCCCTTTTCTATGAGGCTTTGGCACCTTTGGTGGGTTGTGTGGAACCCGGCTTGTTGGCATGTCTTTTCTTTGGCAGAGTTCTTTGCCCAGTGGAGAAGGCCCCTATTAAGACCTCTTTTCTTCAAGTTACTTGGGCTCTGGGACCAACTTTTATTATCTGGCATAACTGGCTGGAGAGGAATCGTAAGATATTTTAAGATGTGAAGTTGGTTGTCCAACATCTGTGGTGGAGGACTCTTCATTCTTTGGGAGACACTACTACAGCTAAGTGTGACTTGGCTAAGGGTGTGGTTCTAGGTGAGGTTTCCTTTTATACTCATCTCAATCTTCCTCTTCAGAGGGGGGCTGCTCAAAGTGTTGGTTAGATCATGAGAAATAGATGTTGTCATCCCCTTCGAAAGATAAATAGGGAGGGGTGTTGGCATCCTCCTCCTTAGGGTGTGTTGAAAATCAACACAAATGGTTCTTCTTGTGGAAATCCAAGCCATGTTGGTATTGGAGGTGTTGGTCAAACTAGTTCTGGGACTATTGAGTTTTTCTTTACTGTTTATAATGGTTGGTATACTAACAATGTGATGGAGGCTCTTGCCATTTTATGTGCTATGGAGCGTAGTTGTGCTCTTGGGTGGAGACGAATTATTTGTGAATCTGATTCTCAGGTGGTAGTGACTTTGCTGAAGAGGCAACAATTAGAGGATGTTAGTTGGTATTTGACTGTTATTATAAAACAGATTCTTAATCTATGTGCTTCCTTGGATTTTGTTTCTATTTATCATATTCTGCGTGAATGGAATGGGGTGCAGATTGTTTGGCTAAATGGGCTTATGATCATTTGCAAGATTGGAATATTATGGGGGCTAAATTACTCCTGGATATGTCACAACAGTTGGACCAATTAGTGGAGATTGATAGGGTTGTGTAATGCCCATGCTTTGTATTGCTCTTTTTTGGTTTGAATAAATTTTTACCCCTCTTTTATTTTATTTAATTCATACTAATTTCTATTATATGTTATATAAAGGTATTTTTTCTTATTCATTTTTTTAATTATTATAAATTTATAGATCTCTTTATTATTTTTCTTAAAAATCATATACAAATTTAATATATAAAAATTCAAATATTAAAAAAAATATCAAAATTATTTTTGAAAAGTTTATCTCATATTAATTATAATTACAACAGATGTCTTTAATACATATTCATAAAATTGTATTTTTAAAATTACATTAATTAATAAAATAAAACAATTTTATATTTAAATATTAAAAAACAAATTAAAATTTAACTATATAATTAAAAAAAAAAATTAAATTATTTATCTAACATTTAACATTTATAAATATATCTTATAATATTTAAATTAACTTAATATTTTCATTTTAAACAACTAAAATTTAACTCTTAAATGTTGAAGACATGCTCATATAAGAGTTATAGAATTTGAAATATTAATCAAGGATGACATTAGACTAGTTAGATGCATACAATATCATAGTCGTCTTAATAAAGAATATTCTTGTGAGTGGATGTGTTCTTATTGTAAATAAATAAATAAATAAATTATTATTATTATGGTATAGTAATTTATATTGAAATAGCTAAATTTAAAAGTGTTGGAATATATCTTTTGTTTTCCAGTGGAATTTCTTTTATCTTTAGATACTCACCAATGAAAGAAGGGGTGCATTTTGATCTATTGAAGAGATAGGATGTCGTGCTAAGAGAAGGTTTATGTATGTATCATCGAGAGGGTAAGTCACCTATTTAACAAATATTTTTTATATTAGAAAACTAGATCATGATTACTTATTATTTGGTTGTTCTCTTTAGGGTATGGATGGCTTTTCCACTTGGTCTTTGTTATTTGTTTGTTGATGAAAAGAAGCTTTAGTGTTGCTAGTTCTATGTTGATTGTTTTATTGTTCCATTGGGTTTCATCATCTTTTTTTTTACTTTTGTTTTAAAGGGTTTGGACTCTTTAAAAAACCCACCTATACCGTTAATCAAAAAGTAAATATTAGAAAATAAATTTTAATAATGGTTTACAATAAAAAAGGGTGGTTGTCAAGTATTCACAAACTACTCAAATGACAACATCAAAATAGTATAGGTTCAAGGACTTAAATACCATCTCATTTGACAATTAAAAAAAACTCAAAGCACACACCACTGTACCAATAGGAGGAGGATTACCTTTCAATTGACGAGAATCCTACATTGAAGGATCTACACAAGAAGGATCTAGACCCTCTCATCCTTTATGTCAGTTAAAGCCCTCAAGAGCCAACACAAACAAAAAAAACCAACATAAGCAAAGGAGCAAGATCACCAAAACCCACTAGCTCATGAATAAGAGAGACCTTGCTAATATGTTGGACCAAAAAAGGAAGTTTTCTTGTGAGTGTTCATCAAAGTCCACCCTCCTTGTTGGGAAGGAGAAAAAATCTTGTAAAACACAAATGACTTTAAAAGTGGTTGTTTTGATTGAGGGCCCACTAGTAGAGTTGTCGAGAAGAATCTTAGGTGGCATATAACTCAGTACATTTTTTTTCTCCAAGTAGTTGAGCAAATCTTGAAGATGTTGAAACTAAAGAATAACCATCTAGACTCTTATACCTAGATCAATAAATAAAATTATGTTAGAACATGCATTGCTCATTAAGAGAAACCTATATTAAGAGCTCATTATAAAATGATATTTTTATTTATTTTTAGTTGAAATAAAATAGACTTTAAATCAATTGTAGATAAAATCATATGTTCCGTCTATTAAGAAAAATGACTAAAGAAAGTAACCCTTCATGTGATGGTTTGAAGATGGTAATGATAGGGAGAGATTGAATCCACTTCCTTTCACTTTGATCTTGAGAAGAGCCCTAGAAAATATGCTTGAAGCTATTGAGCCGATCATAGGACATGTCTTTGGGATAACTAAAGATTGACTCTATTTCCTTTCACTTTGATCTTGATAACAACCCTAGAAAATATGCTTGAAGCTATAGAGCTGATCATAAGACATATCTTGGGATAACTAAACATTAGTGATGTGGAAGTTCCCCTTTAAGAAGATCTTGATAACCCAAACGCCACCCTAGAAAATATGCTTGAAGCTACTGAACCGATCACAAGACGTGTCTTTAAGATAACTAAACATCCAAAGATCTTAATAACCCAAACTCCACCAAAGTAAGCCAAAGTAAGCCAAAGTAAGCCAAAGTAAGCCAAGTTGGGTTTAATCTTGGCCTTCCAAAGATAGTTGAAAAGAAGAAGCCAAAGCTTAGGAGGAAAGTCCATGCCTCACCAACCCTTAAGTTTATCAAAGGTCAAGGAGAAGTGAAATGTCATTCAGCTGACTTTTGAGAATCTGTGAATACTTACAGCCAGGGCAGCACATGGTGTGTCCTGTGTAAGAGGAGTGGGAAGCAAATGAGACAGAGTGGATGTTTACAAGTCATGATGGGACTGTCCTTCTCACGTGCATACCTTTTTTTCTGTTAAAAAGTACCGCCACAGCATTTCTCTCGCCTGTGATATGTGAAGTTGGCGCCATGGGAGTACTATCACCAGACAGGAAGTGCCGGACCGCTCACGCCTCCAAGGACTTTTGGGGTGTCTCCAAGATATGATTCTGGGCTGGCAAATTACTAGTGAAATGAGGGAGAAGACAGCAAATGATTTATGAGTTTCTTTGTCAATGTTTTCGTCCCTTGAGGACAGCATGCTTGTGAGAGGTGGAAGTCAACATCTTTTTGATCCAGACAAGCAAGTTTTAAAACCAGACAAGCACCCACTTGATTGGGTAGGAAACTTCAGTTTCATGATCATATACAAAAGGGAGGGAATGTAGTTGTCATGCATGTTTCACCACTGTTTTAGTTTTGTCTATTATGTTGTTTGGGTCATTTTTAATGTTACTGGTCTATTCTTTCACATCATTAGCATTTATTGCATAATCTTGGGTTTAGATTATCAACATTTTAAGAGTTGGATGATGAAGTTGTCATGCATGTTATAGATAGGTTTTTCATTATGTTGTTTTGTTTGGGTGATCTTTAATGTCAATGGTCTATCTTTTCACATTATCAACATTTAGTGTCATTAAATGATGTTGAATGAACAAACTTTTTGAATTAGATTGTAAACAAACTCCTTAAAATCCATTGTTTTTCTTTCTTCTTTTTTTTCGTTTTTAGATGGTGAGTCATTAGAGGATAAAGAAAGTATCTTCCCTATATATTCAAACATATAGCTCAATATTTTTGTATGAACTAATGAAGCTCAGCCAACCCTAACTACATGTGGAGATTTTTCTCTACTTTGCCTTGGTTTCCCAAGCTCCACCAAGGCCCATATAAAGTCTTAAGCCATTTTATAGATTCATTAATTTATAACATGTTTATTTTCTTTGCTTATATTTTTTGTAATTAATGAGTTAGTGTGATCTCTAATATGGTTTTGTTTAGTCAATTATTTTACTCATAATGATTAGTCATGATGAGGATTTCTTGATCAATAGAATGAGAAGGCATGCGAGGGTTTAAGCAAGCACTCATTCACAAAGTTAAATTAGGTTCTCAACTAGCTCTTGGCACAAACAAACCTTAGAAACATAATCAATGATAGATCAAGAGTAGCTATAATTATGAATCTTTAGAAACATAATTAGTCATAGTTTAAAGAATCATTTACAAAAATTAGAAGATTTAAAGCCTAATGGGATGTAAGAGAAGAGGGGTGCACCTAAACAAAAAGGATAACATTACCTCCTTTCAATTTTTAGGGTAAAAATAATTAGCCAGTAATATACAAATGCACAAGCCAAAGTGAATCATGTGATTTATGTAAAGAGTTATTTTATTTCCTTACATTTTTTGGTGAACTCCTATGTTACAGTACTCTAAGGTTTATTCCTTCTAGATTAAGGTTTAATATCTAATTGTTTATTACATACTATTTATTTTATATATAATTAGGGTTTGGATCCTATTAGTGTAATATTGTATTCATCTTGGATATGTCTCTATTCATATTTAATAAGTTTACTTATGATATTAGAAATAATATTTTGTCTTCATCTAAGTAGTTAATAATATTTCACCTTCACTTGAGGTACACCTATTGCCTCATCAATCCTTGATTTATGGTAGTTAGGTGTCATCTATGTTCATTCAAGGCCACCTATGTCTTAGTTAGATTGATATTTAAATTTAAATAACTTATCTCCTAATTGGGTGCGATTTAAAGTTAAACGCATGACTTCTAGACATGATCCCTTTGATCCATGCATCCTAGAGGCCTATATGTTTGTATGCAATCATTTGTAATTAATTAATCTTTTCATCTTCCATATTTAATTACAATTGATATTCATTCTACATACAAAATTGCATCTATCTTATTGTAACTTTCTTCATTCACTTAGATCTAGACTTGTGCTTAGATTGTCATTGAATCCTACACAGTATTAGAGGAAGGTTGATGTTCACAATTGGTTCATATCCTCTAAGGTATTATGTTTTCAAATTGAATCTTTAGTAGAGAGATCATTTTTAATGCATCCTAGCTCAAAATGGGTTACACCATCATGTCCTAAAGGGCCAAGAATCTACGAATTGACATAAAATATGTCAAATTCAATGTTGTTTTTAGAAAAAGAATTTTTTTTAGTCATATGACATCTTGAAAAGGCCTAATGTAGGTACAACAAAAATATTTTTATTCGTAATTTTTTACATTTGAAAAAGAATGTATAAAGTGTTGTGAAGCACTGCATACACTATTGATGCAAGGGTCTATCATACCTTGCAAAACAAAGTACAACACATGTAACTCAAGTAGGAACTACCATACAATTACCTTCAAACCTACCACGTGGCACGACCTCCTCTATACACTTCATGGCCCAAAAACCACCTCCATAGCCCTTAAGTAGTTTTTTGCAATAAGACAATGGCTTTATGACAATCAACTAACAATTTTGTGCTTCTAGAGAATATTCTATCAATTTGGACTATTCTACCAATTTGGCATCAAATGATGTCATGTTGGTGTCAATAGGTTCCTTACCCCCAAACTAACCCTGCTCTTTAACTACCACATGGTACAAGCTCCTCTACAAGAAACATGGCCCAAAAACCACCTCCATAGCCCTCGGGTAGTTTTTTGTGATAAAAAAGATAGTTTTATGACAATCAACCAACAACTTTGTGTTCATAGAGATTATTCTATCAATTTGGAATATTTTATTAGTTTGGCATCAAATGATCTCATGTTAGTCTTAGCAAGTACCTTACTCCCAAATCTGCCCCCTCTTCAATGCAATTTTATTTTTTTCACTTAGACTTTAGTGGCCTCATTCTTGGTCAAATCGGTTCCTTTTTTAGAGCAATTTTTTTGATTTGTCATATATTTTTGAGACCTTTATAGCATGTGTAAATAGTTTTTTATTTTGGTGTCTAAATTTTTCAAAAATTATATATTATCATAGTTAATGTTGAGTAGTTCTTATTTGGGAACTTCCAAGACTCTATTCATGCTCATACAATAACATCTTTGGGTTGAATTTATTTTAAAGTGCATAGTTTTTCATGCGCTTTTACAGTGTAGGAAAAAGTATCCCTTTTTCACACTAAATTTGGGAATAATTGATGTTGGACTGAGCCTAATGTTTCCTTGATTTGTTGTTGTAATGTGTTTTACACATTCACATTAAGTCTAGGGCCCTTGTAAACTAAATGAACTTAATTATGCCTTATTTAGGGTGTTGTAAAGTGTACCTTTACACTTTCACACTAATCTAGGGTTTTATTAATTAATTGGGCTTCTTTATGCCTTATTTGGCCTTATTTTGCATCCACAAACCTTAATTAATGCATCTTTATTAGGATAATCCCGACATATATCTAATGACCAATCAAAAATTAATATTTTTGGTTTGTATGGCCCAAATTTAGTGATCTAGGACTCATACGCCACCTTGGGCCTATAGGTCCCACCTAAGTTTTGGGGCCCCAATCTGAATTTCACATTAATCTAAGTCTTTCTTGAAAAATGTGTCTCAAGCTTAGCCTAATGGGACTCATAGGCCCCAACTGGTGTATGAGTCAGGTGCTTAGCTTAGACCTAATTTAAATTCAAAACCTTGGCAGGATTTTATTCTCCTAGATCTTTTGTCGGCTTGTAGTGTTGTAATTTCAAGAAATTTGGCATAAAAAAGTATAAATACAAGGTTATTTCACTCATTTTCACCTAAGCATTCATGATATCAACCTAGCACTTTTTGAGATCAAGCATTATAGAAAATTGGTGATTACAAGAGTTTACAAGAGCATTCAAGAGCCTTCAAGAGCTGATTATAAGCATTTTGGAGCATTATTCAAGATTCAAGCAACATGTCAAAGTCTTCATGTGTCATGTTGGTTTTTGAGCTAACATTTGTGATGTAGGGTTTCATGATTCATGCAAGCATTCAAGTCAAGATCTATATCATTCAAGCAAGATTCAAGATCTATATTTATGCTAGTCATTTCATAGATGTTGGCAGCATCCTATTCTAGGTTTTGGTGAGTTGCAACATAGCCTATCTGTTCATTCATCATCCTTTCATTGTATTTGATTTCATTTCAAGGTTTGATTACCAAAATGGGGTTTGACCAAGGAAAACCCCTTTGACTAACAAATCAACTTTTTTTCCTTCTCTTTAGTGTGTGATTTTTAGATCTAGGTTGAAGACACATTGAAGATCAAGATTGGAGAAAAGTTGTCAAGGTTGAAAGTTTTCAAAGCTGTCAAAATTGTCACCTTGTTTACAAGATCATTAAAAGACAATTACAAAGAAAAATTCAACATTTTATATCCAAAAATTAGGTTGAGAAGGAAGACCAGAGATAGAAGAGTAGATTTAGACTTTGAATTTTTGAAAAAGTAGAATGAGATTGATATACCACTTGTGGCGTATGAGTCCTAGTATACCACTTTTCTCAAATTTCGGAGGATGTTGACTTATCACTTTCAAATTCTTGTAAATTTTCCCATAAATCCTAGTATGGGATTGATACACCCAGCTTGGCGTACGAGTCCCAATGATCCCTAAAGTCGACATTTTAAAGATTTTAGACTTCATTCTAAGCACATTCAGCTTCCTAGGTGCACCTCTATACTTTTCCATTTTATTTTTTTGATGTGCATTCATTTCTAGGTCATTTACTTAAGTCTTGTACATCATTAGGTTTTGCATGTTATTGGTCTTTCCAAGCCCTAGATTGGTGGTGAACCCCCCTTTAGTATTTAATCACACCCTAGGACACCTTATTGTAGATCTATTTCCCTCATTCCACCCATGGATTGAGATCTCTAAGGTTTCCTTGAATGAAATAGAGTGAAATAGGTTTAGGTCCTAAACCATAGTTCCATCTCCTAAAAGGTGAAAATCTATTTACCACATTTCATTTTGGTAAACCTGACATGAATTAATACATGATGAGTCTCCCTCTTTTCCAAAACAAAAAATATCCTATATCGCAACTGAAACAAGAACTGATTCCTTCTTTAGACATGATCATTCGACCTCCCATTGTGATTAACTTGGATAGCGATAATGAGGTTGCTAAAATTGATGAAGAAGTGCATAATGAATTGAATACATTGTTTTCCTCTTCTATGAGCTTGACTGATAATTCTCCTAGGAAGAGTGTTGAACTTGGTGATACCCCTAGTTCGGCACTTGTTGTTATCCCTTTGGCTAGTTGTTTTCCTTTTGTTTATACTGGCCGAGATTGGGATGTGGACGACCTGCTATGGGTTGATTTGCACATGCCTTACTATTCTTTTACTTCAATCACTTTTTCATGTTTCTTTATGTGATTGCATGTGTGTAATATGATTCCCCGTACTATTCTATTTGATGTATCTCTCTTTTTGTGCATTCCTCTATTTGTATCTATAGTCTTCTCTATGTCGTAAACCTTTAACTTTTCTTTGTCTTGTCTTTTCCTTTTGGGGATGATGCAAGGCATTGAGACATTTAGGTCTCTTCCATGTTGACCCAAAATCTTTTCTTTGTGTTCACTCTCGTTAGGTCATTCTTCCCATTCCATGAGTATTTTGAGAGATGATGTTTCTAAGCTCTCTAAATAACATTGTAGCAAAGACATAGTGACCCCGAATTCGTGGATCCCTTATGTGACTTTGGGGATTTCATTTTGAGGGCAACCCCTTTTCATGGCGTATCTTTATTTGGAAACATATGACTTGGCATAGGGCTTTCCGAATAAGCTCTCATGTCCTCTTTATTGTTAGCATTTATCATTTGAATCTACTTTAAAGTAATTTCTCACAACATGGTGTTTAGCAATTTCTTTAAAGTGGGGACATACATTGGCATTATTCTTTTTACATTTACAACTCATTTTTCATTGTGTAGTCTTCTTATTTCATGCTTGATGCATCTTTTGCTTTGTGGCGACATTGGGTGTGATGTCCCTCAAGAGTGTGATCTCTCTTAGCATATTATATTCCTCTCAGTGGCTTGATGCGACACACTACATCCCCTAAGTTGTGAATCTTCTATTATTTGATTGGTCATCTCTTGGAGACATTAGGTACAATGTTCCCTAAGTTAAGACCTTAAATGAAATAAGCAAAACTCCTTTGAACATACCTTACACTATTTCACATTTACAATAACTGTTATATGGCCACCTTGCATAACACACTTTTCTTGCATGTGGTGCCATCCTGTTAGTTCATGGGTGTCAAGCATACGAATATTTTATTGTCTCATGAAGCTTGAAGTTCATCATTGTGTGGTGCCTCATTAAATTTATCAGGACGTATAGCTTTGGTATGGTTGTACGTATGGGAGCTGAACTTAGGCATGACTTTCCCATAGCCACTTGCTTGTATGAGCACATACCGGTCGCATGAGTATGTGTCTCACTGGGGGCTCACCTAGTTGATGGACTAAGGTTCCACTATCCCTTGTGAGCATGCGTCGGTTTGGATAGTGGACATCATGTTCCACTTGTAAACTTTCTTGGACAAACAACCTAGATCTGATCCACAACATTCAGGACAAACAGTTGAAGCTTGATCCATCCCTCCTTTGTGCATTTGTTTTTCTTTCTTTATGTATTTGGAAGTGTATGCTTGTATCTTATTATTGCTCCTTATATCATTCTTCATGTGTTCTCTTTTGTGCCTATGTTGGTTTGCTTTGGGATCTTGATCCTGGGGGCTTGATCACCCCTCTTGATCGTTGTCATCCTCTCTTACTAGCATTGGTACATTTGAATCCCTCTTGATGCGTACTTGTCTACTTTAGTATGAGTTTGAAGCAAGTTCCTCCTCTCACTAAAGTGGGGGCTAAATGTAGTGTAGGAAGAAGTATCCCTTTTTCACACTTAATTTGGAAATAATTAATGTTGGATTGAGCCTAATGTTGCCTTGATTTGGTGTTGTAATGTGTTTTACACATTCACATTAAGTCTAGGGCCCTTGTAAACTAAATTAACTTAATTGTGTCTTATTTAGTTTGTTGTAAAGTGTACCTTTACACTTTCACACTAATCTAGGGTTTTATTAATTAATTGGGCTTCTTTATGCCTTATTTGGCCTTATTTTGCATCCACAAGTCTTAATTAATGCATCTTTCTGAGGATAATCCTGACATATATTTAATGAACAATCAAAAATTAATGTTTTTGGTTTACATGGCCTAGACTTAGTGATCTGGGACTCATATGCCACCTTGGGCATATGGTTCCCACCTAAGTTTCAGGGCCCTGATTTGAATTTCACATTAATCTATCTTTCTTGAAAAATGTGTCCCAAGCTTAGCCTAATGGGATTCATATGCCCCAACTGGCATATGAGTCCCACTTAGTTTAGACCTAATTTAAATTCAAATTCTTGGCGAGATTTTATTCTCCTAGATCTGATGTTGACTTGTAGTGTTGTGATTTTGGGAAATGTGGCATAAACAAGTATAAATACAAGGTTATTTCACTCATTTTCACCTAAGCATTCATGATATCAACCTAGCACTTTTTGAGATAAAGCATTATAGAAAATTGGTGATAACAAGAGTTTACTAGAGCAAAGATCCTTCAAGAGATGATTATCAAGCATTTTGGAGCATTATTCAAGATTCAAGCATCATGTCAAAGTCTGAATGCATCATGTTTGTTTTTGAGCTAACATTTGTGATGTAGGGTTTCATGATTCATGCAAGCATTCAAGCAAGATTCAAGATCTACATATATGCTAGCCATTTCATACATGTTTGTAGCATCCTATTCTAGGGTTTGGTGATTTACAACTTAGCCTATTTGTCCATTCATCATTCCTTCATTCTATTTGATTTGATTTCAAGATTTGATTACCAAAATGGGATTTGACCAAGGGAATCCCATTTTTACTAACAAATCAATATTTTTCCCTCTCTTTAGTGTGTGTTTTGTAGATCTAGGTTGAAGAGACATTGAAGAGCAAGATTGGAGAAAAGTTTTCAAGGTTGTAAAGTTGTCAAAGTTGTCACCTTGTTTACAAGTTCACTAAAAGACAATTACAGAGCAGAATTCAACATTTTAGATCCAAAAGTCAGGTTGAGAAGGAAGATCGGAGATAGAAGAGAAGATTTAGAATTTGAATTTCCAAAAAAGAAGAATGGGACCGATACACCACTTGTGACATATGAGTCCTGGTATACCACTTTTTCCCAGATTTCAGAGGATTTAGACTTGTCACTGTCAGATTCTTGTTTCTGCCCAGAAACCCTAGTCTGGGAATGATATGCTCAGCCTAGTGTATGAGTCCCAGTGAGCCCTAAAGTCAGCATTTTCAAGATTTTAGACTTCATTTCGAGCACATTTAGCTTCCTAGGTGCACCTCTGTAATTTTCCAGTTTATTGTTCAGATGTGCATTCATTTCTAGGTCATTTACTTAAGTCTTATACATCATTAGTTTTTGCATGTTACTAGTCTTTCCAAGTCCTAGCTTAGTGGTGAACCCCCCTTTAGTCTTTAATCACACCCTAGGACACCTTATTGTAGATCTCTTTTCCTCATTCCACCCTTAGATTGAGATCTCTAAGGTTTCCTTGAATGAAATAGAGTGAAATAGGTCTAGGTCCTAAACCCTAGTTCAATCTCCCAAAAGGTGGATCCCTATTTACTACATTTCAACTTCTAATTGGTGCAAATTGATCTATCCCACTTTATATCAAGATTATAATTTAAATTGTGTGGCCTAAATTGTCATATATTGAGATCAAGGAAACTTCAATAATTTGGCAAGTGCACATGTAATTGTATACATTATAAATCTTTGATTACAATATTTTAGGGGTGTTATTACAATTTTCACATCAAATTGACTCCTCTTTTCCCATATTTTTTTTATATGGGCTAATTTTTTGAGAGCTTTATAGTGGTGTAGATGGATTTTTATTTTGTATTTAGATTTTCTTGAAGTTTTTTATTCTCAAAGGTTTTGCTAAGTAGTTCTTATTTTGGGAATTTTTGGGGCTTCATTCTAGCTCATATGGTAACATTTTTTTGTGTGGTTTTTATTAAAGTGCATAATATATTGTGTATTTTTTAGTGTAGTTTGATGCATCCCATTCTATATCAAAATTATGCTTTGATACTTGTGGTTTAATTTAGAATTTGTAATACACTAAGATCAATACCACTTTGCTAATTTGAAAAGTAGCACTTGTAATCATACTAATTATAAAGTGTTAATTGAGCTAATTTGTTATTGTAATATGCACTTCAACTCTCTTTTTCTATATCAATTGCACTACGATAAAGTGCTACTTGCTTTTGTGTTGGAATTTCTTGATTGAGTATGTTGGGGGTTTTTATTCTTGCTTCCTCTTCACTATAGTTCTTTTAGTTATGTTTTTTTAATATGGATAAAATTGGTGTTGATCTCCTAACTCCATAAAATTACATAACTTGGGAAATATCAATATGGAATTATCTAAGAGGAAAAGGTTGTACTAAATACATAAATAAATTAATTCCATACTTAATGGTAACAAAAAGGGGTGAAAAAAGGACTATGAGAGAGCTCTTGGTTTTATATGATCATTAGTGTATTTTGATCTTTGATTTCATTATAAAAAATTCCCAACACCTAAGTAGGCATGGGGCATTCTAAGAATCATATGTTGATCCTTCTTTTGATACATTTTCTTATCGTATAATTCAAGAACACAAAAATTTGATTCAAATAGGAATAATGAAGTCATTTAAGACACGTGCATTAATGGCTAGTCAACCTAAGGGACAAAAATAAATATAGGTTCCTAAATAAAAATAAAAGAAAAAGAAAAGTCAATAATGCCATAGTGTGATGGTTAAATTGGGTTTCTTTCAACAAGGTTCAAACCCCTATTAGGGTGTTATTATTGATTGTTCATGATGTGGATGAGGTTCCACATCTATGACCTCACTAGTTCATAGCTTCAGTCAAAAAGCATTTACCCAAAAAAATTCTAGAAAAATATAACAGACAAGATTAATCAAAATTACATTATGAATATTTTCCCTCAAAAGTGGATTCATTTAAGAAAATAAACATTCGTGTGCATATTACAAAAGAACAGGGCATGATGAATATCAAAAAATTTCAAAGTATATTGGAAAGTTGAAGAATATTCTTAAGTTCAATTATGTTAAATTTCTTTCAAATTTGTCACAAGGTTCATCATCTTCTAAGTCAAAGGATTGTATGGGTAAGGCACTTGTATATTCTAGTTAAAGGAAATAGATCCTTGTTATGGAATAACTTGCACAATAGAATAATATGATATGAAATATGCTACAATTACTTTATAATAACTGAGAATAACAAGCCACTTCGAGGGGGAAAACCTCCAAATATCTCTAATGAGAACACACTTCACAACTTGATAATGAAATAAGGCTCACAACCTCCTATATATACCTATTTATGCCGAGGATATCACCTAGGCCGACTTAGACACACCTATATAAGTCTTAGGCTGACCTAAACAACTAAATAACAATATGCTAATGATAATATGACTTAATAGAGAGTTAAAATAGCCACAAGCCGACTATTCATAACCCGATGTACACTAATATTAAGGGCATAGCATGCCCCCCTTCTTCAAAGAAGCATTGTCCTCAATGCTAATCAAGTTTGGATACTTTTAAATGAACTCCTCATCCTCCCATGTGGCATCTTCAACTAGTAAATTCTTCCATTGGATGAGATACTCAGTGAGAGTTCTATTCCTCAGCTTATTTGTGCGTGTTTGATGAATGCACTCTAGTTCCAAAATGATTCTTCCTTCTTCATCGAGCTCTGGTATTGTTGTTTGAGTGGGAATATTATGCCCAATGACCTTCTTCAAATAGGAAACATGAAAAACTGGATGTATCTTTGTTGTTGGTGGCAACTCAAGCTTGTAGGCAACACTACTGATCTTTTGCATGATTTGGTATGGACCATAATACCTTGGAGACATCTTATTATTCTTTTTTTTTGCTTTAGTGAGATTTTCTTATAAGGCTGCAATCTCAAGAAGACCCAATCCCCAGCTTCAAAACTTCTTTCACTATGATGTTGGTCTGCCTGTTGTTTCATTCAATTTTGTGCCATGGCTAAATTCTCCTTGAGTCCTAAAAGTACGTGTTGTTGATGAAGCAAGTGGTCTTCTATTGCCTGAACTCTTGGGGACACCTTTATTGATGATGTGATGGAAGGAGGATGATATCCATAAAGTGCCAAGAATGGAGGCATTTTTGATGAGCTATGAAAAGAAGTGTTATACCACCATTCTGCAAGTGGTAGCCAATCTACCCACTAAGACTGTTTATCTGAAGTGAAACAATGTAGATATCCTTCCAAACACTTATTAACAACCTCAGTTTTCCCATCTGATTGAGGGTGGTATGAAGAGCTATGATCCAATTGAGTACCCAAACATGAGAATAAATCTTTCCAAAAGTGACTAGTGAAGATAGGATCACGATCACTAACAATAACCTTAGGTGTACCATGTAGCTTTTGGATATTCTCCAAAAAAGCTTTTGCCACTGCACTTCTTGTAAAAGGATGTGATAATGCAATGAAATGTGCATATTTAGTGAGGCGATCAACTACCACCATGATGACATTATGACCTTTAGATCTAGGAAGCCCTGTGATGAAGTCCATGGATACCTCTTCCCAATGCTGGCTAGGAATAGATAAGGGTTGAAAGAGACCTGGTGTCTTAATTGTCTCCCCTTTATGCCTTTGACAAACCAAACATTCAGCCACAAATTTTTGAACATCACCCTTTAGCCCTTCCCAAAAAAAGTCTTGCTTGACTCGATGATATGTCTTCAAAAATCCTGAATGACCACCCACCGAGACTCATGCAACTCTGTGAGAATCTTGTGTTTAAGAGTGGAATTCTTGCAGAGATACAAATGCTCTTTATACAAAAGAGTATCTCCCTTCCAACAAAACTTATTTGAACTACTAGGATCACTTTTTAATTGTTCGATGAGATTACTTGTCGCAACATCATTTTGCCACTCTGCTTTGGCTTCCTCCACCCAATTTTCTTGTAATATTGAAAGGGCACACAATAAGGATTCATCTTTCTCATCCTTCCTTGAAAGTGCATATGCGACAATATTATCTTTCCCTTTCTTATATACAATCTCAAAGTCATATCCTAACATCTTAGTGACCCATTTTTGTTGCTCTTCAGAAGATAGTCATTGTTCCAAAAAATATTTTAGGCTATCATGATCTGTCTTAACCTTGAAGTGTCTACCCAATAGATAAGGCCTCCATTGTTTCACTGCATGGAGGATTGCTAGCATTTCCTTCTCATAAATAGGTTTTAGTTGATTCTTACCTTTTAATTGATGACTCTCAAAAGCAATTGGCCGACTTCTTGCATGAGCACTAATCCTATCCCATTTCCAGAAGCATTACATTCCACAATGAATTCCTTGGTGAAGTCAGGAGTGGCAAGCCTGGAGTGGTACACATAGCCTCCTTCAATCTCTCAAATGTTGTATTGGCAGACTCATTCCAATGAAAATAATCCTTCTTCAATAGAGTGGTGAGAGGTGCTGCTATACGACCATAATTCTTCACAAATCTTCTATAGTAACCTGTCAATCCCAAGAAACCCTCAGTTTCTTAATGGTTTTGGAATAGGCCATTCCATGATAGCCTTAATTTTGTTAGGGTCCACCTTTACTCCTTCATGTGAAACTGTGTCCCAAATACTCCACCTCTGTAGACCAACATCACACTTGGATGGCTTAGCATAAATTTTATGATCTTCAAGTATTTGTAATGCTTGGTCCACATGTTGCAAATTCTCTTCCCAAGTCTTGCTATAAATCAATATATCATCAAAGAATACTAGCACAAACTTTCTCAAGAACTTCTTAAAAATGGAATTTATCATACTTTGGAAAGTAGATGGTGCATTGGTAAGACCAAATGGCATCACCAAAAATTCATAATGACCCTCATGAGTCCGAAATGCTATCTTACAAATAGCTTCCTCCTTAATCTGAATTTGGTGATAACCAGATCTAAGATCTAACTTGGTAAAATACATAGCTCCATTCAATTCATCTAGCAAATCATCAATGACTGGAATAGGAAACTTATCTTTAATGGTGTACATGTTGAGAACTCCATAATCTGGACACATGCACCAAGTATCATCCCTCTTATGTACCATCACCATAGGCGAGGAGTAAGCACTTTGGCTATGCCTGATAATTCTTGCCTCAAGCATCTCTTCAACAATTTTTTCTATCTCACTCTTTTGTATGTGTGGATACCTGTAAGGCTTGATGTTCAGTGGTTGGCTCCCTGGGACTAACTGTATGGCATGGTCATGATCCCTCTTAGGAGGAATTCCTTTAGGCATATCTCCAAGAACAACTGAGTGATGATCAATTATAGCTTGCAAATCTGGATGAGTAGAAGCATTAGATTGAGAGACTTCTAATGAACATAGTTGGGCCACAAATCCATCCACTCCTTTCTTAAGCAACTTTTGCATTTGATGAGAGCTTACCATTTGTGGGGATTTTTCCTTCAACCCCCTTAGCTCTACTAGCCTTCCTTCAGATTGAAATCTCATGAATAGTTCTTGGAAGTTCATCTCAATCGTTCCCAATGTAGTAAGCCATTGTACTCCCAAAATAATATCTACTGCACCCACGGATATCGCATACATTGGGGTATCAAGTTGATAATATCCCATGGATAATTTAATGATATGACACTTCCCTAAAAAAAAAATTGTACCACCATCTGCAATCAAAACCTGAAACTCTGGAGCTAGATATATAAAACAATTTAGACGAGTAGCTAACTTTTTGTTGATGAAATTATGAGTACTACCTGAGTCGATCAACATTGTTACCTTCTGCTTCTTTAAGAACCCCACCACCTTGGTTTGTGGAGCACTAAAACACTGAGAGTGCATGACAAGAAATGATTGGTTGAGAATCATGTGATTCCTCATTTGACTCCCTTTCATCCTCTAGTATGGGTTCCTCCTCTTCTTCCTCACTTGGACCTTCAATATAGAACAATTTCTTTTCACTGCATTTATGTCCTCGACTATATTTGCTATCAAAATTGAAACACAACCCTTTTGCTCTTTTCTCCTCAATTTGTTGTGGATTCAACTTAGTAGGTTGTGTTGAATATCCTTTCTCTCTCGTCACATTAGCCCCTTGCTTCTTAGGAATTAAATACTTCTCCTCTACCCTGCGTGCTAATATAAAAGACTCATTTATGGAGCTAGGGCTAAACATGTGTACTTCATGTTGAATGTGATCCTTGAGACCACCCAAGAATAAGTCATTCAAGTTTTCCTCTGTAATTGTATCCACTCTTAAGGATGATTTTGGAATTGCTGAATATTATCCTTAACTAATCCTGTTTGTTGAAATTTAGCTAGCTGACTAAAAAAGTTGTTTGTCACACTATTGCTATATTGTGCCTAGAGTTCCTCTATAAAAATTGACCATGAGAAGGTGAGCCCCTTTTTCCTTTGATGATTGCAAACCCAACAATACCAAATGAATTGTTCTGGTTCTAGATATAGGGAAGCCATCGTGACCTTTTGTCCATTTGTGATTTGGTGTACTTCAAAAAAATTCTCCATTTGGTTTATCCATGTTAGAGGATCCTTGCCATCGAACTTGCGCGTATCCACCTTTGGAAATAAATTACTATATCCCATAGGAGTACTAAAGCTTGTGTCAATGGTAGCCGACCTAGAATTTTCACCTTGGTCGCTTGAGAACTCCTTTCTTGGTTCAACCATGTAGGTGCTTAACATGTTTCGTATGTCCGATATATCTCCTCTTAGGTCACACATATCCATCTTAATTGAGGAAATTTCTTCCTTGACATTATTTATTTCATCATTAGGATTAATATCCAAAAAATTTTCCCCATCCTTATTAGGAGTCTTCCCCGGAGTGACAACATTCTTTTTGCCCCTTGTTGCAGGCCCCGTCATGATGGAAACCACTAATTTTGAAATAAATCACACAAATGAAACTTAAATTATCTGAAATTTTTACTGTATTAACCTTTAGTATATCTTCAAAAACCCAATAAAAATAAGACTCCAATTCTACAAGATGTGTGAGATATGCAGATTCCAAAAAAATAGTGTAGAAACCCTAATTCTACGATAATTCACTGAATTATGCTCCAATTCTTCTAAAATCTGGACTGTATATTCTTCAATATGTTCTTCAAAAACCCTTTAAAAATAAGAAAAAAATTCTCCAAAATCTGAAAGATATGCTCTTCCCAAAATCGCCTCCAAAATTGAGAAAAAACTTGCCTCTACAGTGCCAAGATCATGCTCTGATACCACTTGTTATGGAATAACTTACACAATAGATGATATGATATTAAATATGCTACAATTACTTGATAATAACTGAGAATAACAAGCCACTTCAAGGGGGAAATCCTCCAAATATCTCTAATGAGAACACACTGCACAACTTGATGATGAAATAAGACTCACAACCTCCTATATATACCTATTTATGCCTAGGATATCACCTAGGCCGACTTATACACACCTATATAAGTCTTAGGCTGACCTAAACAACTAAATAACAATACTCTAATGATAATATGACTTAATAGAGAGTTAATATAGCCACAAGTTGACTATTCATAACCCGATGTACACTAATATTAAGGGTGTAGCAATCCTTGACTCTAACCATTCATATCACATGGTTATGTCATAGGATATATTTTCTTCATTTAATACTTGTTTTATGCCTCATATTAGATAATGGGTAACAATACTTCTATGAGTGTTTGTGTAGAGCCTCTGATGATATGGGTGAACAATCACTCAATGATGCCCTTTATGCATCTTTCTTGTCAACTAATATCATGTCCATCAATCAAATTACACATAGTGGAACAAGTAAAATTTTTAAGTTTACACCTACTTTTTTGGTTACTCCAAATTTGTAGATTAGTGATATTCTTATAGTAAAAGAGGCAAATGATCAATCTAGAATGTATGCTTTTCATATTTTTCTCTTGATACTTTTTTGATAAATGTTCATATTCAAGAATCTAATGTCGATTGTAAGATTCAGTATAGAATGATCTAATACTGTGCAATTTTTTCTATCGAGATAGCCACCCAAGATCTAGGAGCTTAAACAAAATCACAAGAGAGACCAAAATCATATTTAAATAATTATTTTATATCAAAATATGCAAATTCACAATATGATTACATTGTATGATATTACATTGAGAAATCGTTGGTTATATAGGCCAAGGTGAAACTTAGGAAAACATAAGACTATGCCATGTGTTTTTTAATATTATGACTCAAGATATTAAGTAAATATATCCTAAGGATTCTCTAGGTAAACTTAGGTAAACTAGTGTGAATATAACCTAATGGGGGAACCAATTAAGTAATGTGCCCCATTCACAACAACAACCCCCTTAAGTGTAACTTATGGATAATGAAAAATATATAAATATCCAATGATGGGTCCTAGATACAAGGACATCTCAAGTACCCATGTACAAATAAATATATCATGCAAATAGAAAAAAATGAGAAAAACCATAGGAAAAACCGCTCTCCAAAAGAGACAAAAATAAAATATACCCTCATATTATGAGGAGAAAACTCCATGTGAGGAAAAATTCCCTCACATAAGATAGAATAAGAGAGATCATTCAACCCCCTCAATGGATAATCTCTTACACTTATGATAGATGCCTAACAATAAATGTTGAAGATGATTTAAAACCATCAAACAACATTCCTCCTCTTAGGAAGAAACAAAACCAAGGATGTAGACAAGATATCCCATTGTTGAAAGGAATATGAGGAAAGGAAACATAAGATATATATGATATCTTTGAACTTTTCTCAAATATCGCCATGTTGGTGTTGAAAAGTGCCACAATAAAATCAATATTCACCAAGCCTAAATGGTGAAGGTGACAATCTAGGACCTCGTGGAAATGGATGTTAAAAATGATCCAAAGACAATGATGGATCCTCCAAATGTTGCCCAAGGATTTTGATTCAATGCCAAACTATGAAAAAATATCATGTGTAGTAAGAACAAGAGGGCTTGAAGGTGACCTCATGGCATCCAAAGAAGATGATGCAACTCCATGGGAACTAACATCAAAGAGAATATGGATATCCTAAATTGTGTCCTCTAATTCTATAAGATAGAACTCACCAAACGAAATCTACAATTTCTATCAAGTTCTCATCCCAAGTAGTTATATCTAAAAGATGATGAATTTTATACTATATAGTTTCACTAGAATTCATGGATATATCAACACTAGTCTCATTAGAAGCAATGAGAGATGAAGGAGATGGAATATTAGTACATTTCTTTAGAACCTTAATGGATGAAAGAACACCAAGATTTAAATAACCATATTGTATCTCCTCAAAAGTGTTCACATTAGATGCCTGAGTGTGTACATCAACCAAAGGAACAATAGGAGAAAAATGTGAGAAGGTGTACACTCAAGATTGATGGTATACCTCCCCCACCAACAATATCTTTATTATGCAAAATCCTAAATAATCATAAAATTTGGTGTGAACTTGACACTCTTCCTTGCCCCACCATGTGTGATATGATATATGGAAATGATATTGGTTGACAATGAAATCACACAAAGGACATCATTAATATATGAAATTATCCATCAAAATATGTGGTGATGAACAAGTTTCAAATGAAGAGAACATGCCTTATAATGAATCTGTGTGATGTGAAGTTCTAGAATCAAGGATCTATCTCCCTAACTCAAATTTTGTAACTACAACAAGTGCTTTCCTCTTTTGTCTCTTTGAATTTGAATGAAAGGTGATGATGAACCCCCTAACATAATTGAAGGAAACTTGATTCCATTATCCATGATAAGATTATTCAACTCACAAATTTATTTTGAATAGCATTTATGTTCATCATGCCCCAGTTTCTTACAAGATGAACACTTGGACTTCTCCTTAGATTATTCTCCTTATGAAGGATTTTCAAAATCTAATTGTCATGTATCTTTGTGTGCCTTTTTATTCTTTTTCAATATTCTCTTATTATTTATATCCCTTAGCTCACTAGCCATTAATTCTTGTGACTTAGAATACTTAAAAAGTCCTTTTTAAAATTATCTTACCTTATTCTTGAATAATAATTTTAGAAAATTAATAAAATGAATGAAGCTTATACGTCTTTCCCATAGAAATAAAAATATAAAAATAGTATATTCTTTACCAGGTTTGGATAGAACATTAATAACCAATTATGTTTCCTTTTTATCAATACCACATTCTTTGAGTTGTATTATTATATAATTGACCTTTACAACATAATCTTAGATATTTAAAAAACTATTCAAATCAAAGTTCATCAATTCATTTTTATCAATTACTTGATGACCCTTAATCTCATCACTTTAACCATACAAATCAACAAGTTTTTCCCAAGCCTGCTTAGGTGTATTACACTTTTGCAAATGAAATTTTGAGATCAAGTGAAACAAATGTAGATATATAGCCAAGAGCTCTATTCCATCCATTTAGATATATCATGTTTTCTTTACTATATATTGGTTCTAATTCAATTCTCACTATATATATCTAATATAACCTTCACTCCTTAAATGATTCCATGTTCTCATTTTCCATAATGAATATTCTTAAGGGATTAGGTTAGGGGTTTTAGGATTCCTTGTGGCAAAATTTGAAGAACATAATGCAACCCAAACAATTGAAAGCAAGCATAATCACAATATTACCCCTCCCCTCCCCCCAATTCACTCAATCAATGATCCCCCAACTATATATGATCTTAACACTTTAAAAATAGTGTGATGATAGCTACCACTTATCAAATTAGTGAAGTGGTCTTGATCTTAGTACATTGCAAGTGTCAAATTTATCCATAGAATTGAAAGTAATTTTTTGATGGAATAAGATCAATCTAATTAAACCACTTTGAAGTACCAAATTATGTCTTAAGTGATGATATCTATGTAGAAGTTGTTAATCCAACCTCACAGATCTCAATGAACACCTGCAAGAAAATAACTTGTCACCAAAGGAGATCAAGAGACACAAG
Organism: Sequoia sempervirens; assembly: GCA_007258455.2. Taxonomy (NCBI): domain Eukaryota; kingdom Viridiplantae; phylum Streptophyta; class Pinopsida; order Cupressales; family Cupressaceae; genus Sequoia; species Sequoia sempervirens. The sequence goes on from VDFB02048770.1 coordinate 67,754, forward strand.
AATGGTGCTCTGCAAACATGAAGCAAAAATGCATTACCCGAGAAGTTAATAATTACAAAGTGATCAATCCTTAAGAAAGGAGATCAAAACCCTAAAGAGAACCCTAGGATGAGGATTAAATTAGCATGTAACAAGTATCAAGATCATAATGAATGAGACGACATGACTAATTTAATAATACAAAAATAAAGATTCCTAAGTTTATCTTAAGTGAAATAAAGTAAAGGTGACTTAATTAATTAATCAATATGATTAAACTAATCAAGTAAACAACCTATTACTCTAACACCCCCCTTAAGATGAACTTAGGGAGAAGCTAAGAAACTAATGACAAAATGTATGAAAGCAAAGATGGGTCCCGAAAAATAAGGCCAGATGGAGTACCCCATGTACAAATGTAAAAGATCTCTAACAATAGGAGAAAAGGAGAATTCCTTGCGGGAAAAACTCCTCTCCAAAATAGAGAAATACAAGTGAAGGAATAAGAAGCCTTCAAACAAGAGTGAGGGAAAAAAAAGCCTCCAAACAAGAAGAAATTGTCCCAAAAGATAGGAACAAAGGATAAACATGAAGAACACCATTGAAGCATGAAGAAGCTGCAAAAACTGTCGTAGAATGACTACTGAAATGCTGAAAATAGGAATGCAAGAGTTTCCATATGGTAAGTGATCCATCTCATTGAAATGCATGGGTAACTAGCCATTGCATCTTCCTAGTACATAGGAACAAATACTATATACATAGCTCACTCCAATGTGAAACCAAAGAAGCATTAAAACCAACAGTAGAAACCCCCCCATAATACTGACAAGGGAGAGGTATGACATGTCTAAAACTGAATGCCTAAATGTAGTGCATGTAAAGAACCAAGAACATCTAAATATGGAGTCATAAAAGTACAAGCAAATATAAAGGATGTGAAAAAAAAAGTCACATACGCATGAGAAAGGTATGAAGGAAAAACAAAGGAAAACATCAACCCCCATGTCACTTTATATCATAATGTGAGTACAACAAGGCACAAAGTGATGTGCAAGAATCCCAATACTACACATACAAAGTTGAGGAATTTTATTTCAATGCATTTAGAAATGATAAAAACATGTAATGTGAGCCCATAAGGTCCAAAAAGGACAACAATTGAGAAGAAGGATTTCTAGAAAAAACCAAAAATCAAATCTAGAAACCACCTACAACACTGCGAAGAGCTCGGAAGCAGCTTTTTGACGATATCTCGTTTTCCCATTTTCAACATCATATGCAAAAGTTATATGCCGAAAACATTGAAGGAAACCCTAGAAAAGAAGATCTAACTTTAACTGGAAATAACAGAGACCTAAGAAAAAATCTCCAAAAAATGCCTACAACACTGAAAGTTCTTTGAGTCCTTTTTTTGACGATATCTCGTTGCCTAATTTTGACATCGTGGGAAAAAGTTACGGCCTCCAGAAGAAAACAACTCCCAAAGGGAAAAACACAGTCTGTTGCATTAAATTTGACAGCCAAATGACCATCTCAGCAAAACTACGAGCCTAAAATTGACAGTGATATGGCCATCACAGCTTTTTTACAATTTGCCTTTTTTTAAAAAAAATTAAAAAAACATTTACATGAATTTTTTTTGTAATAAGAAAAAAATTTAAAAAAATTAATTAGTGGGGGAGGCACATGGGCCACCCCCACCCACATGGGCATAGGTACTCTACGCAGGCCTGTACAGGTCCAAACCTATGCAGTACCCTGCGTAGGTACCTCCACCATGCTTTTTTATTATTATTCTTTTTGAAAAACAAAAAATATTTTCAAAAGCTTTTAAACTTTTAAGCTTTAAAAAATAAAAATAAAATTACAATTTAAAAATTGGTAGAAAAAAATAAATAAATAAAAATTTTATGAATTTTTACCTCGAAGTGCGTGCAGGCAATCATACGACCCTTGCTAGGTAAAAAAAATTTGCCTCGAGGTGACCTACTCCAAAATTGACAAATTATATATGGAAATAGGGGTTTTTGGGCCTTCTGAGCGCAATGGTGAGGTCCGTTTGGGCTCAAAATGCTCCGAAAAATCAGGCACCCCCTGGATCTAGCAAAAAAGCCTTTTCTTCAAACCCTCACAAATCTAACAAATGGAAGCCAAATTTGACAAAACGAAGGTCAATCTTGACTATTCCGGCAACTCTGAATTCAATGGAGAGGTCTGATTTGACCCTAGATGCTCTTAAAAACTACTTCAAGGCAAGATCTCACAAAAAAGGAACAAGAAGTTTGCAGATCTGGAGCTCTGATACCATATTAGAATTGTGAAACAAGCACAAAACCACGAGTCATAAGATCAAACAAAAAATAAGTACACCTTCCACACAAGATATCTACAAACAATATGTGCAATATTTTTCAACAAGAAAAAGCTATAGAAGATACTTTCAAGAAGATATGAAAGCTCCAGATATTTCCCATGAGTTATTTACAATAAGGGTTGAATGCTTATAAGAGCAAAGCCCTTAATGAGAAAGGGATCAGATCATGAAAAGTGTCAACATCACATGAGATGTGACATAATGATCTAATATTAACTCAACTAATAAAGCATTCATAAGTTTAGCTTAAGTGTGTGAGAATAAATTAGACTAATAATCAATTAAAGATTAATAATTATTAGCTAATGCATGATAACTCTAACACCCTCCCTTAAGATGAACTTAGGGAGTAGCTAAAAACCCTAAAAAGAATGCATGATTAATTTAATAATGCAAAAATAAAGATTCCTAAGTTTAGCCTAAGTGAAATAAAGTAAAGGTGACTTAATTAATTAATCAAGTAAATAGCCTATTACTCTAACAATCTACATCACATGTCACCCCATGACCACTTTACAGGTGCCTTTCAATAGGGTATCATGTACTCTCTAAACTTATTTTTTAAATTATAAAAAATATAACTAAGTTAAGAAATAAAATTGAATTTTCAATTGTATGGCCTACAAAAAATGACGCTAGCACTACATAGTTTATGTTCCAAGAATATGCCAAGTGTAAAATAATATTATTTGGAATATTAACAACTAAGTAGGAAAAAATTTTACGATGACCCTAAGAAACTTGCTTCAATTTTTAATGATTTGACAATTAATCTTTAGATTTGTAGTATTCCTAAACACAATGGCACAAACAAATTGAACCAAAATGCTCCAATATATTAGGTACCCACCAAATGTGATATACACCTCACAAATTTAAACCGTTGTAGATCTAGCCTCCAATATCCAATTTGTACAAAATAAAAGATAAAATAAACTGATTTTTTTGAACGATTTATACTCAATGGTGTGCTCAAATTTTCTCCATCAACATCCAAAACACACTTACAATATTAAGTCATAGAGATGAAACCCCTCAAATCTGGTACTACTATTAATATTTTCTAATTCTTCATATCATCATTCAATGTAATAGAAAATCATAGTCAACTTTTCAATAAAATAAAATATATGAAACATAGATCTCTCAAAAATACTAACAAGAAGCAATCCTATAAAATCTAATATCATGTAAGATTCAATGTAGAATGCTCAATACTATATAATATTTGGTTATGATATAGCCACCAAATATGTAGGAGCTTAAATTAAAGCACAAGAGAAACTCAAAATGAGAGAATAATTATGTTCTACAAAAGGATGAAAATACACAATATGAATATACTATATGAGATTACAATGAGAATCCCTTGATTATATCCACTAAAGTGAGACATAAGACAACATAGGATTATAACATGTCTTAATCTTATTACTTGAGACATAAAATAAAATTCCCTAAGAATTCCTTAAGTAAATTTAAGTAAACTAGTGTGAATAGGACATAATAGGGAATGCAACTAGGTAATATACCTCATTCACACCAACATGGAAGAATTTTAGGATGTGTGATATGGTCATCTTAAACTTCAAGTCTTTTCATTGATTAAGGTTTTAGAGGAATCAATTTGATTTCCTTCATACTTTTTCTACAATTTCTACTAGTGCCTCTCCTAAACAAGTTCATATTAGTCTTCCTAATCCAACTTATTGGCATGGATATATACCAAATATTTCACATATATTTATGGAGTCTTATCTTTTGGATCTTGAGGGCACCTTTGAAGACTTGAGTTTTCTCCTCAAAAAATCCATTGCATTTTTTGTCACATATTATTTATCTCACATGTTACTTTAGTTTCGACCATTCTTTGACTTGCCACCATCTTTAGTTGTTCTAAGGACACCTAATATAACATTGGAACCTCTCATCATTAAATTGGAGAGTATAAAATTGTTACCAAATCCTTTCATCTTCCATTTTCTTCTCTCTTTTCTATATTGGGAAGAAATTTGATATGTTTCATTAAGTTTTATCCTTCTAAATGAAGGAATGTGGTCTAGTGTGCATGTATCTTCTTTAGTTTATTGTATCATCCTTCCATCTTTGGTCAAGAATCATCACATTTGGGGGATACTTATTCTCTCTCTTCATTCTCTCTTTGAGGGTTCTTCATTATCTTCTTCTAAGGGGAACTTATTGTACATGGATATCTGATGGAAGTAGAACCAACCCTCAAACAAAAACTCCCAAAAACACAAGATGCATTCATAAATTATCTTCAACAACAAAAAATCTGCAACAAGTGTTCTTTCTTTGTTCATTCAAATCTCCTGGAAATTCATAGATTACAAAAAAATCTAGAATTAAGTTGCGTGCAACCATATGGGCTAGTGTAAATCATTACAGATAAAATATTAGACTGAAATATAACAACAACAATCAAAATACAAATGGACTCCTTCAATCTAGCTTCTTTATCAAGCTTCTATCTCCTATCACCTGCAACCTTCAACTGGAAACCACTATTGCAATAACCCATGGATTCATCGAACTATTTTATGTTGCACAAACATCCTCAAACCTAAAAATTCATGGATTTTAGACTCGCTCTCCCAAAAGCTATGCCTAGAGTCTTCTCTCCAAAAATCTAAAAAAGAAGATTCCTCACTCCCAAATTGTCATAACACCTTCCATAATGCTCCCACTATCTCCATTTCCTGGTACTCCCTTATCCCATGCCCAACCTATAGAAAATGCTTTGAAATACATGAAATAAAACATTAAATGCTCCAAAAAATTAAAATTAAAACCACTTCCAAGAAATTGCAAAAATCAAGTGTAACTTGAATTCCCCACTCCTCATAAATTAAATTTGATTTTTGAAAATAAACTACCAACACAATATGGGTACCCAAATTTGTCTACAACTGTGGAGGAGTTTCAAATGACCTACAAAAATTTGTAACTCCCCAAGAAAATCCATACCTAATTTTCCTTTGCCATTTTAATTAAAATTTGTATTCCAACACTATCTCTCACTACATCATTTACAACAATATAAATTAGTACAATTATTTAAAAATATGATTTTTGGCCTAATATCTTAAAATTATCCGTCAAAAAATTATTCAAACCAAACCATATCAATATTATTATTTTTTTTTGGTTGATGCAAGATTGTCGATGACCGTGGATGCTCCTACATCAGACACCCAACGTAGGAATTTTTTTGTGAATATGGATTCACAAAATGGAGTTGAGTGGTAGTACCACCCTTTCAAATTGCAAGCAATCCTCAACAAACTCCATCACTAAAAAATAGATAGAATAATTTCTTTATCTACCTCTTCCAGCACTTAGCCGGGAAACTTGTTGTCCTCCTCTACCAAGTGTGCACTTTATTCATCCTTCTTCTCATCAAATCACATCCACCATAGACCATCCTCCTTTCCTCCTTCATGGGATCCAACCCACCACAAACCAACTACCTCCACCAAGTTTATCCTGCACCATCATCTACAACTTCTATGCACAAACATGTAACATTCACATACCAATATATAACTGCAACTTTACCTTCTACTCCTGCAATGTCTTCTATAGAAGGTAAATAATAATAAAAAATTAAACTCAGAATAAGAATTTATCTCATCCTTCTTTGCTACTCCAACATAATCTTATTTGTCCTTCGATGCAACATTTATCTTCTTATTCTCAAAACCCTCCATGTATGCATTTTCACAAGGTTGCTCTAATTTCTTCCATATATCCATGTCCTCCAAAGGACAATTTATGTTTTCACTTCTTGCTTCTTCCACGGTTGTAACTTCTCTTTTACCTACAAATAAAATATTATAAAAGGGGTTATAAAAATCATCTTCTCTTTGTGCAATGAAATACTTCTTCTCCATCAACTTTTCAACTTCAAAATCCAACAAATTTTGGATTCTTCTCATTTCTTCTCTCAACAAGGTTCCATCCTTATATCCTCTTCAATATCTTCATCAAATTTGGGGCAATTCATGTTAATAATTTCAAATTGTAATCATTCTTCATCTACTTCACATAACTCATTCCATTCACATGTTATTGTTGCAACTTGTGCCTCACTATCTTCTCCATTTGTGTGGGCTTCCCCCACATATTCTTCCTTCTATTCAACCCCTGCCAAAGGGCTGAAATAATTTTTATTTCTAATCTTCTCTTCACTGTCCTCTTTCATGAGAATGTTCTTCTTCCCATATCTCTCATCCCACACTTTCACTTCCTCTACAATATTATTTTCTAATATATTTACTTCATCCTGGAGTTTTTCAAACTCTTCACGATGCTTCCCATTTTCCACTTCTTCCCAATATTGTTCCCAAAACAAAATTCTCATGGGCCTCCTCATGACCAATCCCATCCTCTCAAGTATAGACTACCTCACATTCAAATATCTATCTACACACTCTAATCCTCTAACTTCATTCTCCACCTATAGGTCCTAGTGCAAACTACCTCACATCGGCTCTTCTACTTGCACACTCAAAGATCCCTCTCTAATACCACTGATGGAAGTAGAATCAACCCTCAAACACAAACTTTCAAAAACACAAAATGCATTCAAAAATGATTTTCAACAACAACAAAAAAGTCTACAACAAGTGTTCTTTCTTTGTTCATTCAAATCTCCTGAAAATTCATGGATTACAAAACAAGTATGGAATTAAGTTGTGTGCATCCATATATGGGATGATGTAAACCATTAAAAATATTATATTAGACTGCAATATAACAACAACAATCAAAATATAAATGTACTCCCTCATTCTAGCTTCTTTCCCAATCTTCTAGCTCCTATCACCTACAACCTTCAACTGGAAACCACTGCTGCAATAACCCATGGATTCATTGAATTTTTTGCTACTACACAAACATCCTCAAACCTGAAAAATCAGGGAGTTTGGGCTCCCTCTCCCAAAATTGATGCCTAGAGTCTTCTCTCAAAAAATTTGGAAAAGAATCCTCACTCCCAAATTGTCATAACACCTTCCATAATGCTCCCACTATCTCCATTTCCTGGCACTCCCTTCTCCCACACCCAACCTATATAAAATGCTTTGAAATGAATGAAATAAAGCATTAAATGGTCCAAAAAAGTTAAATTAAAACCACTTCCAATAAAATGCAAAAATCAGGTGCAACTTGGATTCCCCACTCATAAATTAAATATGATTTTTGAAAATGAACTACTAGCACAATATGGGTGCCCAACTTTTCCTACCACTATTGAGGAGGTTTAAATGACCTACAAAAATTTGTAACACCCCAAGAAAACCCACGCCTAATTTTCCTTTTCCATTTTAAGCATTAAAATCTACATTTCAACACTATCTCTCACTACATCATTTACAACAATATAAATTAGTACAATTATTTAAAAATCTAATTTTTGGTCTAATATCTTCAAATTATCCATCAAAAATTATTCAAACCAAACCATATCAAAATGATTTTTCTTTTTTTTATGCAAGATTGTCGATGACTGTGGATGCTCCTACATCAAACACTCAAGGTGGGATTTTTTTTGTGAATATAGATTCACAAATCGAGTTGAGTAGTAGTACCACCCTTTCAGATTGCAAGCAATCCTTAGCAAACTCCATCATTGATTATTTACATTTTTTTGACAAAAATACATATTTTAAATAATATTAACTTTAATATTTATTATATTAAATCTATTTCTATTACTATAATATATTTGGGAGAAAAGTGGCATCACAAGTATAGATCAATATATCATCGAAGAATACGAGGAACTTTCGTAACTGCTTGTTAAAAATATAATTCATGTGGGACTTAAATCTCGTGAGGACATTGGTCAAATCGAATGGCATGACAAAAAACTCATAATGCCCATAATGAAACCTAAAATCTATCTTATGTATGTTTTGATCTCACACTCTAATTTGATGGTATCCCAATTTGAGATCTATCTTGGAGAAGTAGACAACCCCATGCAACTCATCTAACAATTCATCAATCTTGGGAATTGGATAGTTATTCTTGATTGTCTTTTTATTCAATGTGTGATGCAGGAGCATCTAGTGGTGTGAGGGCAATCTTGCATCACCCAAAAGATGATTTCCATTTTTTGTTCATGTTGTTTTCTTTTTGTAGATGTTTTTGGATTTTTTGATACCCTTTTCGTCGAATAAGAGTTTCCAACTTTCAAAACTGTTTTTGTGCTTTTTCTGCTCAACTGCTATTTTTAGCAAGTTTGAATTTGAAGGCGTGGAAAGATAGAAATTTATGGGAAGGTTCAGGATGGAAAAATACACAATTTGGTGAAAGAATAAGGTCAAGATCATTCATGATTTGAAAGTTATTCAAGTTCCAGATTCTACTTTTTGCCCTAAAAAACCTTCCGAGCTCAGTTTGAGGCACTAAACGATCCTGGATGGGCCTGAAAATTTGTGGAAACACCAAAGTAGTCCATTAAATGCCTACTTTGCAAAAAATTGCCTTTTCGAGAGCTTTCTGAAAAGGTATTATCATTGAAGATCCAACGGTCGGATTAAAAGTTATGGCTGCCGGAAGTTGGTGCATATTTTAGAAATGTGCTAATTTTCGACTGTGAATTTAAACTTGAATTTCAAATTGTAATTTTGGCGCCAAACCGCCAAAACTCATATCTTGAATGTTGTTTTTGGTTCTAAACAGGAAAGGGGCTATTTATGGGCTAGTTTATGATTTTTGGGTAGCTTTTTGGAGAGAGAGTTCGCATGCTAGGAAAAGGGAATTTTCTGTAATTCTGTAATTCTTTTTTGAAACTTTTGTAGCTTGCATGTATCGCAGAGCTCGAGGATTTGGGATCCTCTGCATGCAAGATTTTCTTTATTGAATAATAATCAAGTTTGCTAGTTGTGAGTATTGTTTTTGTGTCTCGGGTTTGCTCCCTCGTCAGGTGGTATCAGAGTGGGTTTTCTTGAGCATGTGGACAGATCACCGATCATGAGGCAGTTCGCACCAGGATCGTGGTTGTGGGTTCAAAATATTCAAGATGCCTCCAAGAGTGATTCCTGGTAGGCGTGGTGGTGCCAAAGATGGCAGAGGGGGCAAAAATGCTGGTGGAAGAGATCCATTGGCTGCTGAGGGTTTCAGAGCCCTCCAGAGACAAATCGATGCATTGCAGGAACAAATGAGAAGAGGGTTAGACCCGGGAAGGAGAGGAGAAAGCGAGGATGAAGAAGAGGTGGAAGATACAGATGTAGAAGAGGAAGAAGAAGCTATTGATCGAGATCAAATGTGGCTAATTAGGGCCATTTCGAAGATTGGAAAAAGACCCAAAATAGAAGTTCCCAGTTATTCTGGAAGTCTGAACCCGAAAGAGTTGATCGATTAGATCAACGAGCTAAAAGAATATTTCGAGTATGAAGAAGTAGAGGACCCAGATCGAGTTAAGTTTGCAAAAAAGAAGCAGAAGTGCCATGCCAATATTTGGTGGAAAGAGGTCCAGTTGAAGAGAAATCGAAGAGGAAAAGGAAAGATCAGCAGTTGGGATCGCATGGTGGAGAAACTGAAGAAGCAGTTCATACTAGTACACTATGAGTTAGATCTGCTGAAGAAATTGCAAGGGTTGAAGCAAGGAAGTAGATCTGTGAAAGAATACACAGAATATTTTCACAAAATGATCATCAGAACAGGCCATGCAGAGGCCAATAAGGAGAAGGTAGCCCATTATCTTAATGGGTTACGACCAAGCATTCAAGAGGAGCTAAGCCTGGTCAGAATGACCACAATTGAGGATGCATACCAGTTTTCCCTAAAAGTTGAGGAGAAGCTGAACAAAAGATTTGACAACAAGCAAAAAGGCTGAGGAGGTCAAAGCGGAAGGGGTAGTGGAAGATCTTTTGGCAGCCGAAATGAGGATGAAAGGAAAAATGAAGATGTGGGTACCAGTCGAAGCCAGAGGAATGACAATTTCTACTACCCCCGTGATCAAAATAGTGGTGATCAAAGAGGTAGAGGATGAGGAAGATCTGGGCCAGGGCCTAGAAGAGGTGGTTTCAGAGGAACTTGTTTCCATTATGGTGAAGAAGGGCATCAAGCCTATGAATGTCCACAACACCAAGGAAGGATAGACAGAAGACCCGAAGCTCGTGGAAGGGTTGCACATGCAGATGAGGAGGTGCAGTCCAAACATTCAAATGATGCTGAAAGGGGAGAAGCCCTAGTGGTTAGAAGAGCCCTGGTGACTGAAGATAAGGAGCCAGAACAGAGGAAGAATTTGTTCCGCACAAGGTGCAAGTGTGAAGACAAATGTTGTGAAGTCATTATTGATGGTGGGAGCACTGATAATTTGGTGTCAGAAGAGATGGCTACGAAGTTGAAGCTGAAAATGGAAAGGCATCCACACCCATATCGAATTGCCTGGTTGCAGAAAGACCACAAAGTTCTGGTCAATGAGCAGTGCCTAGTGAAGTTCAAGATCGAAAGCTATCGTGATGAGGTACTTTGTGATATCATCCCCATGGATGCATGTCACATGTTGTTGGGGAGGCGTGGAAGTTTGATAGGCGGATGTACATGATGGCCATGCAAACACTTATTCTCTCACAAAGGATGGAGTTCATCATAAGTTGAAACCCCTGAAGAACGACGAAGAAAAGGTATGTAGTAGTGCTAGAATTTGTTTTGTTGATGGAAGGAAATTTTTAGAAGGCATGAAGCATGAGCATATGTGTTATGCATTGATTCCTAGAATGGAAAGGGAAGATAGTGAGAAGGTGCCAGTAGAAGTTTCTGGACTATTGGATGAGTTTCAGGAGATTATTTCTGATAACGTACCTGAGGGTTTACCACCAATGAGGAAGATCAGTCATCAGATTGACTTGATCCTTGGAGCTAGTTTTCCAAATAAAGCAGCTCACAAAATGACTCCTGCAGAAAATGAGGAGTTGAACAAACAAGTTCAAGATTTGTTGAGAAAGGGTTTGATTCGAGAGAGTCTAAGCCCATGTGCAGTACCTGTAGTACTAGCACCAAAGAAGGATGGGGAGTGGAGGATGTGTATAGACTCCAAAGCCATAAATAAGATAACAATCAAGTACAAATTTCCCTTGCCAAGGATGGATGACCTGATGGACTGTTTGAGTGGAGCACAGTACTTCACGAAGATTGATCTGAAGAGTAGATATCACCAGATCCAAATTCAAGAGGGTGAAGAATGGAAGTCTGCCTTCAAGACCAAGGAGGGCCTATACAAGTGGTTAGTCATGCCTTTTGGGCTAACCAATGCACCGAGCACATTCATGCAGCTCATGAACGAGGTACTGAAAGAGTTTATGGGGAATTTTGTCATTGTGTACTTAGATGATATTTTAATATTCAGTAAGTCCCTAGGTGAGCATTTGATGCATATTCGTAGAGTCTTTGAAATGTTGAGAGAAGAGAAATTGTTGATTAATCTGAAGAAGTATAGTTTTGTGAAGGAGTTAGTGTACTTGGGGTTTGTTGTCTCAGCAGAAGGTCTCAAGATGGACCCAGAGAAGGTGAAGGCTATTCTAGAATGGCCTACCCCAAGAACTGCTACTGAGGTGAGATCTTTCCATGGTTTGGCAAGTTTTTACAAGTAGTCATTAGAAACTGGTAGTAGTTTTGTGCACCCTTGACTGAAACAATGAGAGGGATAGAAAAGAGTTCAAGTGGAGCACCAGAAAGAGTTTTGATTTGTTGAAGCAGAAGGACAGAGCAACCAGCTTTTAGCCCTCCCTGATTTCAATAAGGTGTTTCAGGTGGATTGTGATGCCAGTGGTTGTGCCATTGGAGCAGTGATGAGCCAAGAAGGTAAGCCCATTGCCTATTTTAGTGAAAAGTTAAATGATGCAAAGAGAAAGTACTTTGTGTATGATCAGGAATTTTATGCAATAGTTAAAGCATTAAAGAAATGGAGACATTATCTGTTGCCAAAGGAATTTGTTTTGTTTATTGATCATCAAGCATTACAGTATCTGAGTAGTCAGGGAAAGTTAAATTAGAGGCATATGAAATGGGTAGAATTTTTGCAAAGTTATACCTTTGTTTTAAAGCATAGGAGTGGCAAGTCAAATAGGGTTGCAGATGCCTTAAGTAGGAGGAAAATATTGTTGACAGAGATGCAGATTGAAGTGGTTTGGTTCAATGAACTCAAGACACTGTATCCTAAAGATCTTGATTTTGCAGAGGCTTGGAAAGCTTGCAAGGAGCCTGTTACAGTTGACAAGACGAAGTGGCTGGATTTCATAATCTAGGATGGCATGTTGTTTAAGGGAAGCCAATTGTGTATTCCGAGGAGTTCCATGAGGGAGAACCTAATAAAGGAGAAGCACAAGGAGGAATGGCAGGACATTTTGGTCGGGATAAGACCATTGCCATTATTAGTGAGCATTATTATTGGCCTAAGTTGTCACAAGATGTGAATAAGTTTGTATAAAGCTATCGGGTATGTCAGATGGCTAAAGGAGTGAGCCATAATACAGGCTTGTATTAGTCCTTACCTTAACCAAAGAGGCTATGGGAGGATATAAGTATGGACTTTGTTCTGGTTTCCAAGGACACAGAGAGGGAATGATTCAAGATTTGTGGTAGTTGATAGGTTTTCGAAGATGGCACATTTCATCCCATGCCAGAAGACCCATGATGCAGTCCACATTGCTGACTTGTTCTTCAGAGAGGTGGTGAGACTACATGGTCTGCCAAAGAGTATAGTCTCAGATCGTGACACAAAATTTGTTGGATACTTTTGGAGGATCTTGTGGAAGAATTTGAAAATAGAGTTAAAGTTCAATTTTGCACACCATCCATAAACTGATGGGTAGACTAAGGTTGTGAATAGAAGTCCGGGTAACCTACTGAGATGCTTGGTAGGAGATAAACCTAAGGGATGGGACTTGATTTTACCCCAGGTAGAATTTTCTTACAACAATTCTGTCAATAGAAGTACTAGTAGATCACCATTCCAGATTGTGTATGGAGGCAGTCCCAGGACCGCTCCAAAATTGAGGAAGATGGACCAAGAGAAGAAGACTAGTGTTGAAGCCGAAGAATTTGTAGAGCACATCAAGAATATACATGAGAATGTCAGAGAACATATTAACAAGATGAATATGCAGTATAAGGCTAAGGCAGATCAGAAGAGGAGGTATAAGGAGTTTCAGATTGGTGATGAAGTGATGGTCCACTTGAGGAAAGAAAGGTTTCCAGTGGGAACCTATAACAAACTGAAGATGAAGAAGTTTGGTCCCTGTAAAATTGTGAAGAGGCATGAATCAGGGAATGCATATGAGGTAGAGTTGCTAGATGGAGTTAACATTTCCCCTGTGTTCAATATTTCAAATTTGACAGAGTATCATGAAGGTGGCGCAGAGGAAGTACCAACGATGGAGCAGTGTAGCATTCTAGCACCTACTTCAGAGAAGGAGGAGATTGAAGAAATCCTGGATAGCCATGTGGGAAGGAGTACTAGAAACAGGCAATATGAAGAATATTTGGTGAAGTGGAGAGGAAGGCATGTCGAAGATTCATCCTGGTTGTCTAAGGCAAAGGTTGACCGTTTGGGTTTTCCTCAACCATCTAAGACGTGACAGGGTCACTTCTCCAATTACCCTGGGTGTCTGATGCAGGAGCATCCAGTGGTGTGAGGGCAATCTTGCATCACCCAAAAGATGATTTCCATTTTTTGTTACTGTTGTTTTCTTTTTGTAAATTTTTTTGCATTTTTGGATACCCTTTTCATCGAATAAGAGTTTCCAACTTTCAGAACTGATTTTCTACTTTTTTCTGCTCAACTGCTATTTTTAGCAGGTTTGAATTTGAAGGCGTGGAAAGACAGAAATTTATGGGAATGTTTAGGATGGAAAAATACACAGTCTAGTGAAAGAATCAGGTCAAGATCATTCACGATTTGAAAGTTATTCAAGTTCCAGTTTCTACTTTTTTCCCTGAAAAACCTTCCGAGCTCAGTTTGAGGCACTAAACGATCCCGGATGGGCCTGAAAATTTGTGGAAACACCAAAGTAGACTGCCAAAGGCCTATTTTGCATAAAAACATCTTTTCGAGAGCTTTCTGAAAAGGTATTATCATTGAAGATCCAACAGTCGGATTAAAAGTTATGGCTGCCAGAAGTTGGTGCATATTTTAGAAATGTGCTAATTTTCGACTATGAATTTAAACTTGAATTTCAAATTGTAATTTTGGCACCAAAGCGCCAAAACTCATATCTTGAATGTTGTTTTTGGTTCCAAATGGAAAAGGGGCTATTTATGGGCTAGTTTATGATTTTTGGGTAGCTTTTTGGAGAGAGAGTTCACATGTTGCGAAAAGGGGATTTTCTGTAATTTTGTAATTCTTTTCTAAAACTTTTGTAGCTTGCATGTATCGCAGAGCTCGAGGATTTGGGATCCTCTGCATGCAAGATTTTCTTTATTGAATAATAATCAAGTTTTCTAGTTGTGAGTATTGTTTTTGTGTCTCGGGTTTTCTCCCTCGTCAATGTGTGGTAATCAATACACATTTTGAGAGCTCCATCCTTCTTTTTAACCAACACTATAGAAGATGCAAAAGGACTCAAACTTGGCCTAATATGACCCATATCTATTAGCTCCTTGATAGCTTTCTCAATCTCATCCCCGAATTTCTTGGGATGTCGATAGTGATGCCAATAGGGAGTAGTAATAATAGGCTTGGCCCCTTCCTCTAGCCAATTGTATGCTCAAAACCACTATTTGGTGGCCTCCCTAGAGGAATGTCACTGAAAACCACACTATAGTTGTTCAAAACCTCTATTTTCCATAGATTTGGAAGAGATTGGACACTGTGCTACCCAAGCAACATCACCATGTCAAAAAATGATTTCCATACATTTGGCTGAAACCACTTTGGGAGACTCGTTAGACATGCCTCTAAATACCACTTTCCTACCATCTACCTTGAATTTGAATTCCATGGTTTGGAAGTTTTGGGAATACTCTCAAGCAAGTGTAACCATTAAATAACAAGTATGGTGTTGGTTCCACCAAGGTCAACCATATAGAAATCATCGATAATTGTATAGTTAACAATTGTGATACTCAACTAGGGAACCTTTTGTATACAAGAAATATAATACCCATCCACAACTATAACATTGAATCCCTCATGCTCCACAATTTGCAAACCCTTCCTAGTGACCATAGTAGATTTTATAAAATTGCAAGTAGCTCCACTGTCAATCAAAATTGTAATCCTTTATCCCTATAACACTCCTTGAACTTTGAAAGAGTTGAATCTAGGAGTACCCAACATAGTAGCAAGTGTACCACCCTTCACCCCCTTAAGTGGTGTCTCATTAGTATCCAATTGATTGCCATTTGATTCATTATGCTTGCTACCCTGTTGCTCATATTTCTCCTCCTCTTCACTTTCTAAAGAAATCTTTATGTAGTGTGCTTTTCCCTTACTGAGACATTTGTGTCATTGTTCCCAAGGCTCTCTACAACTAAAACATAGTTTCTTTCTCCTCAATTCCTGGCTAGTCTCATCATCCATTATGTTCTTCTATGGCCAATCTTTCTCAAAAGGTTTCTTTCCCTTGTCCTTCTAAGAGGTAGAGCCCTTAGATTGAAATTTGTTCTTCAAATTGGTAGAATCCATGTCCCTAGCTTTCTTGATCACCTCCTATAATGAGCTAGGATTAAGAGCTTTGATCCAACCTCTTAAGGAATCCATCAAACCATCCATGACTAAAACTAGCAATCTTCTTTTTGAAATATCAATGATGATAATAGCAAGTCTTTGGAAATTATTAATGTAGTTGTCCACTGATCCCCACTGCTTCAATTGGGCTAACTCCTTGAAATGGAGTTCAAGATCCTTAATATCAAACCTCTCAATTAATCTTTTAGTAAACTCAACAAAAGAGGTGATCTGATCATGGCCCATTGTGACCATTCTATGATGTCACCATTTGTGACAAATTCCATCAAGATGTATGGTAGTGTATTTGATGGCTTCATCTTCAGGCATTGGATTCAATTGGGAATAGGTATCAACTTTTTGAACCCAAGCACGTGTTGAGTCTTCCCTTCTCCATCAAAATAAGGTAAACTCAACTTACCAACCTTTCACCTGAGTTCATTGCGATGCTCTCAGTTACCCCTATTGGGCATATGTCTTATTCTCAAATCTATATAATCACGGAGGGAGGTGTCATGTTGAAAACCAGGTCCTACATCAACCTAGTCCTATCTGATTTGTTCTTGGAATTCAATCAATATAGGTTTGTTACCCTCTTGAGGCTCAACTTTGGGTGGGAAAATAGGCATCAAAGGCCTTGAGCTTGTAGGAGCAATACACCGGTTACGACTCCAGTTATTAATCAAATTATCTCCTTGACCATTTTTACCTCAGTTATGGTCATTACGGTTATTATTGTTGTTGAGCATAGTTTGGGTCATTAATTCCATCAACTGAGTCATTCTCTAATTTGTTGCCCTTAGTTTTGCCAATAGTGCATTGAGGAGGTCTTACCCTCTTTGATCTTCTCCCCTATCACCCATATTTGTCTCTATATGCACACCACCTCCTATAGAGGATTCAGTTACATTGCCAAAAGGAGATCTCTAGTGTGTTCCCAAGATACGAGAGGCAATTTCCCCTTCAAGAACTTGTGTTTGTTGCCACAATTTCTTAATCTCCCTATTGTAATATCTTCTCTCTCTGTCACTCATGAACCCTACAGGTTGATAGAAATACCAGCTCTGATACCACTGTAATGACCCTTAATCAGATTGATTTGATTTTCACGATTATTATAGTTTGACAAAGCAAGCTTTTGTCAAATAATTTGTTATTCTGAGTTATTTTCAGGTGTGCAAATTCATCGCATGATGCAGTATTTACATAGGTTCATTATCAAACTCAAGAATACAATTTGCTAACAAGCATGTGTAACTGATATACAAATTCCAAGAAATTGAAATCACCCCAAACGGGCATTTAAATTCAAAACTTTCAATCCAGAACATATTACTATTATTTGCAGATACAATAGATATATTCTTATGTTTTGCCAATTCTCAAAATTACACAAGAATAACAAGAATATTTAATGTTGACCTCTATAGTAATCGCACCTCCATATGTGTGACACGACAAGCATACATAAATAGCATTCGCCACATAATGGTCAGTCACTGCATCTGGAATAGAGAGGTGTTATAATAATATAGTTGATCCTTTAAGTGATACACTGAGTATTTAGCCACAGTTTTCCTTGGTTATTCTAGGATTTGCATACGTTGACAACACCAATAGGATATTCGATCAAGTAATGATTGAAACATTTATGGTCAGCCTTCTCTGCTTGGCTTCTGACAATCCGCATAATCACCAATTAGAAGTCGACTCCCTCAAATAATCGTGATACCCATGGTTTGCAATTACATAGAAATAATATGGTGGTAGCATTCAAAGCAATTAGCCCAATGATAGTCTTCTCAATAATTTATTGTAAGTCATGATGATTATAATGATGGTCACACCAGCAATAGATAAATTGATACCCAACGTAAAATGCATGACCTAATTCAAGCCACGACCGGTAGTGAAAATACGTGCATTGGAGACCAATCTAAATCATCCAGTCAAGAAGAATGACAATAGTTGATCAAACTGTATGAAGATCTTCAAAATGGAAATCCTCAGTAATTCAACCAAACAAATAATATTTAATATTATCGATTAATTTGGGTAAACAATCTCCTGCAATTTCGTTTCCAAAAGGGACTTAGTAAATTTCCCAAAATTCCCCAAGTTAGGGTGGAATCATTTCACCATCAAAATCTTAAAATGTCAAGCTCCTAAGCTCACATAATAAACAAATGAATAAATTCCAATGATGAATTATGCCTTTCCGAAACACCAATTTGTAGCCTCCTTGAATAATCATTTGAATATTTGAACATTTGAACTTTAGGAGGGAAATACTATTAAAGTCCCAATTAAGAATTTATAATAATTAATTGATAAATAATTCCCTAGCTTTGTTTATTAGTTTATGGGAATTAAATAAGCTAATAATTTATTTGGACCGTCATTTAGAAGGGGACATTACAGGATCAAAGAAGGTGACAAATGGAAAATTTGTTTCAAAAGGAAGGATGTCTTGTACAAGTGCTTGGTGATTCCTTTGATCTTTCCAAAACACCAAGAACCATTTAATAATTGATGAATGAAGTGTTTATTGTAGGAGTTGATGGTGACTCCTCAACACCCCCAAGATCAGTTGCGACCAAAACCACTTCCACAAGAGAGAGAATGGCAAGAATGCTTGCTTCACAATGCAAGATTGATTGATTGTTTGAATGAAGCTTGAATACAAATGTACATGAGATGTCTTGCTTATATGGGCAAGGTTGAGAGATAGGAATGAATATGATGTTGACAAATGTCATGATCTTATGACATGAGACAACCAACAACCTAATCACCTAGGAAATGATGCATCCTAGCTCGATAAGATAAATTCTAGATAAGCCAACTAAGCCTTCTAGAAAGAATATTTTATCTAGGTAAGTAAACTTAACCATGTGAATATGTCCCCTAATTTACCTAGTGAATGAATTAGCTAGGTACAAGACAATTATTCACACCAACACCCCCCCTTAAGTGCAACTTAGGGAGAAGATTATTATGCAAACTGTGCAAAGACTATGACTATGGGTCCCGGCTACTAGGCCATGTTAGGTACCCATTTACAATGCAAATGATGCAATCTCTCACAAGTGGAGAAAAGGAGAAAACCTGTGGGACAAAACTCCTCTCCAAAAGAGAGAAAACAAAACAAAAGAAACAAGACAACATGATGTATGGAGGACTCAATGATACCCCCCAAGGACAACATGCATCATGTATATACAATCAAATACCCCCCCATAAGAAGGAAGTAGAGAGATAAGATATCCCCCCATGATGAAGAAGCTCCAATGCTGATGAAGAATGCCTGAAAACAAAAGATGACCCAATGTCTACAAGCAACACATCTTCCCTTAGGAAGAAACAAATCCATAAGCTGATGATGAAGCCACTCCATGTCCAACTGAAAGGAGGAAGCATGAATGCTCATGTATGCCTCTGAAAACTGATGAAGATCCTCCAAGCTTGAATGAGCCACAACAAAATCATGATCAAACTGAACCAAGAAACATGACAAATCAAGTGATGGAGGAGACTCATGAATGTCAATCTCCAAAGACAAAGAAGATGGGATAATAGTTGTACTGAAACTGTCATCAAAGAGGAGAGAAATCCCCTCAAGTGTGTCCTCTAAATCTGCAGTATGAGACTCTATGAACAAGTTAGAAATCCCTGTCAAATATTCATCCCACAAAGCAAGATCTGAAAAACTATGATCATCCTGCAGAATAGAAGCAACAATGGCTGAAGGAGTAGGAGGTGGAGGAGTAGGAAGCTCAGCACTGGTCTCAAGAATACCAAGGTGTAGATGACCAAACTTCTCCTCACTAACATGGTTCACACTCAATGAAGTGTGTGATGCAGTCAAAGGAACATTATCATCTTCTGAAGCAAAATGTGAAAAGGAATATACTCGAGATGCATGATCAACCATCCCGATAGCAACAATATCCCTAGTCTCCAAGTCCCTTATGTACACCCTATCTGGAGTGAACTCAACTATTTTACCTTGACCCCCATGAGTAATTTGATAAATAGAAAGGAGATTAGTGGACAAGGAAGGAACACAAAGTACATCATTGAAACTCCCTTCCCCCATATCAATAGAACCCTTCCCACTTACCTCCATATATGTATTGTTACCCATCAATATATGAGGTGAATTACAAGGCTCAAAAGAAGAGAACATATTCATAGAAGATGCCATATGATGAGATGCCCCTGAATCAAGAAGCCATCTATGAGATGCAGGACTTGTGGAGGCCAAGAGTGCTTGTCCTTTCATCTTGTGTAGCCTAGAAGTAGATCCTGTGTCCTGTGACTGAGATGATGATGAGGGAGCTCCTGATTGAGATGTCGAAGAAGTAGCAGACACTGATGAGGGCAACTTAATGTTATTCTTTTGAAGAAGGTGTGTCAGTTCATCAATCTTCTTATTATAACATCTATGCTCATCATGTCCTAATCTCTTACAATATGCACATTTTGACTTCTTTTTAGATGATTCCTCTTTAAAAGAGGGTGTAGACTCAGGAGTGCTATGTGAAGGAGAATCTTTACCTTGCTCATTAGACTTGGGTGCCTTGTTCTGCTTCTTACCTTTGCCACTTGAATCCTTTGTCTCCTTTGCAACAAGTGCATGAGATCTAGAAGACTTCAATGTGCCCATGTGTACCAACTTTGTTTGTTCCCTTGTGAGTTGAGCTGCAAATTCATCAAGAGAAGGCATTTTGTATGTAGTGCCAAGAGCATCCATTGTAGCATAGAAAGTAGAAACAAACACTGAATAATCAGGACCAAGCTTAGCAAGAATAGAAAGTATCAACTGTTCATCCTCTTTAGTGACCCCACAATTAGATAATTGCAACCTAAGAGAATTGAGCTTAGAGAAAAATTCTTGGACATTGTCAAAATCTGAAGGATTAAGACCCATAAGTTCATTTTCCAACTTAAATTTCCTCATCTTATCTGGCTTACCAAAGAGACTCTCTAAAGTATTCCAAGCTTCATTAGGATGAGTGCAAGATGCAACATGATATCTAAGATCTGGAGAAATGGACAACTTCAAAGTTCCAAGAGCTTCATCCCTTCTATCAAGCCATTTTCTTTTCTCTTTTGCTCCTGCAGGTTCTGGATCTTGACCAAATGTGATTCGTTGCAACTTTGATTTTAACAATAACAACTCCATTTGAGATTTCCACTCATGATAGTTATATGGAGTTAGAAGTACAAATTTTGTCAAATTCATGATACAATGAGATATTACAAGAGGAGAACAACAAATTTCCCTCACAATACAAGAATTCAACCCCTTTGTCCCAACAAGATTTGCAATTTTTTGCAAATTTACAACAAGGAATCCCAAACTATCAAATCAGCTACAAACTAAAAATATGAAAATCTAGAAACAAATCTGCAAAAAAATGCATGATTAGATTTGAAGTACTCCTGAATACCTTCCAAATGCCGCAAATTTGGAAAAAATCGGAGATCGGAGCACAAAGATATGAGCTCGGAAGCAGAAAATGATGATTAGGATTCAACCTGGAAAAAGAGGCACAAAACTACAAAATCTCTACAAAATATTTGCACCACTGAAAAATTCAGATCTCCACCTTTCCGTTGATATCTCGTTTGAAAATTTTTGCCTCCGTATACAAAAGTTATGATAAAATGAAAAAAAGGCCTATAAATAGGCACTTGGGGGCAAATACAAATAATCAGTAGGCTAAATAGGTGTAATATTTCGGCACCCGAGGCTTAAATCGGGTCATCCATATGACCTCATCGGCAAAATTATACCGCCACTTACAATCCTTTACAACAAGGGGTTTGAATACATTAAAAGGCCTCCAAATATGGTCGGCCAAGGCAACTAACCCGTCGGCCTTACAAATATGAAAATAAACAACCTTTTAATAAAATCTTAGACTACACCATTCAATAGGAGAAGGTCATTCATACCCGATGAAAGAACCCAATGATGGGACCGGCGATGAAGACTTGACGGGATAGCGACAGTAAAGATAGGACCTCCAAATAATGAAATCCGTCAAATCTGACGCCAGTACTCGGTCTTGTACAGTGGACGGTGAATAGAGAATATCCTTGCAAGGCGATGATGTACGCCGAAGAACAGAGCCGGTGATACAGAAGGAATCTGTGGTTGCCTGATGCCTGTGGAACTTTTGTACCCACTGAGTAAAGCCCGACTGAGAAAATGTACAGCCGATGACAGATGAGATCCCTAGTACTCGCTGACAAGGATCCAGACCCAGTCAGCATTAAATAAATCGACGGACCCTACAATGTGGAGCTGACAAAAGTTAGCCAGACGTACCCTAAAAGGATCCGCAAATGGGAAAAGCCGACAGAATCGAGGTACCACCCTGATGCCAGGTACGACCCTGATGCAGAGAGGAGAATATTCCGCACAGGATGCCGACGGGATTTTTATAAATCCCCAAAATATATTCAATAAACTATTAGCCCGAAATTAAAATATTTTGCCCCAAAATATTTAACAATAAATTCGTAGAAAATATTTAACAATTTTTTTTTTTGCGAAAATTGCAAAATTCGTACCGCTTGGGACGCTGTCCCAGCAAAAAAAATTTGCCTCAAAAACAACTTTACTCAATATAAGCGAATTTACAATCAAAATTCATCTGCGAAAGCTTCTGAAATCAACCGTGAGGTTCTTGAAACCCCAATCTACATCTAGCAAAAATCTTCAAGCCAAATTATCACCCTCAGATTTGGGAAGGAATCTGCAACACCTGGAGAGCTCTGATACCATGTAGGAGTTGATGGTGACTCCTCAACACCCAAGATCAGTTGCGACCAAAACCACTTCCACAAGAGAGAGAATGGCAAGAATGCTTGCTTCACAATGCAAGATTGATTGATTGCTTGAATGAAGCTTGAATACAAATGTACATGAGATGCCTTTCTTATATGGGCAAGGTTGAGAGATAGGAATGAATATGATGTTGACAAATGTCATGATCTTATGACATGAGACAACCAACAACCTAATCGCCTAGGAAATGATGCATCCTAGCTAGATAAGATAAATTCTAGATAAGCCAACTAAGCCTTCTAGAAAGAATCTTTTATCCTAAGTAAACTTAACCATGTGAATATGTCCCCTAATTTACCTAGTGAATGAATTAGCTAGGTACAAGACAATTATTCACACCAACATTTATAACTTTACATCTTTTATTTGTAAGTATGTGAGTGTGCATTTAGATTAAATTTTAATTTTTAGTAGGACAAGGGAAGAACTACTTGAGATGGGAGTTTTAGCATGTGTGTGAGAAGTCATTTGTAAATTTGAAGAAATGCAACTTCATGAAAGTTGGTGTACTTGGGATTTGTGATATCTCAAAACAAGGAGTGCAATTATGTATACCCAAAGGATCAATGTGTGAGAACTTAATCAAGCAAACGCATAGTGGCAACTTGGTTGGTCATTTCAATATTAAGAAAATATGGCACTACTAAGTGAAGGATATTTTTGGCCACATATGCCTAAAAACATGCAAAAATATGTAATTAGTGTAGGATATAACAATTGGAAAAAGGAAAAAGTTAGAACAAATATTTATATCAACCTTCACTAGTACCTAAGCAACCATGGGAGCATTTGAGAATGGACTTTATTTTTGGATTGACTAGAATGCATAAGGGCCATGACTCTAATTTTTTTTATTGTAGATAGGTTTTCCAAAATAGATAATTGTGTGCCTTGTAAGCAAATTAATGACACTTCTAAGTGGAAAATTTATTTTTCAAGGAAATAGTAAAATTGTGTGGTTTATTAATTAGTATTATATATGATAAGGGTTTTTGAGCACTTATGGATGACATAGTGAAAGAAAAGAAACATTCAAATTTAGTTTATCTTGATATATCATCCCTTGATATATTGTCAAAGGGAGGTGGTTAACACGCTCTTCGAATGATATTTTAATGTTTAGTGGGAAGGAAGCCTAAACTATAGGACTTAGTCTCGGTGCAAGTGGAATTCACTTATAATAACTCGATAAATAGGAACACTAGAAGAACTCCATTTTGTATTATTAATAGGCAAATTCCAAGTGGTGTTGTTGAATTGTGCAATATACAAGAAGTGAAAGGAAAAATAACATAAGCTAAATATTTTATGGATTACATGAAATGTGCATAAGAAAGTACACATAAAATTGGAGAAGAGTAGTGCACAATATAAGCAATAGGTAGATATTAAAATAAGAAAGGTGGAATTTCAAGCTAGTTACATGGTCTTGGTGTACCTACATAAGGAAAGGTTCCCAAAAATAATATACAATAAAATGAGGTGGAAGGAAATCAAACCATGCAAATTATTGAGAAAAAATGCACAAAATGAATACAAGATAGAGTTCCCAAATGGAATTGATATATTATCACTTATCTTCAATATCATAGATTGTGCCCTTACATTGAAGGACAACCTATTGAAGAAAGTGAAAACATAAATTTTGGAGATGGTGGATTGGAGACAAGAATTTCCTAAGAAATTGGAGGGGAGATTAAGTGGGTGATGAATACCAAAACCAAGAATATGCATAGGTGTAAGGAATATCTATTCAAATAGAAGGATCATGGAATTGAAGGTGTGATGTGGTTGATCACATATAAAGTTGCTAAGAATGATAATATATAGCCAACCAAACATAATGCAAATGAGTGAGAGCTCATTATTCATTTCACTTATCTAAGGTGTTTTATGTAAGAGAATTTGAGCACACAAGCAAAATCCTTATCAAATGCAAATAGACTAAATGAATAAGTGGCTTGTGCAAACTATGTGTGTGCATAATAGTGTAATAGTATCAATAAATTATTTTGCAAAAAATAGATCTTGCATGGAGGTTGGAATTTACATAATTAGGTAGAACTGAGTTGAATGGCAATCATCCACAAACAAAATTCATGTGCATAGGAAAAAATTGTCCAACTTTATGCAATGGGACAACTTGTGAGTTGGCTAGTAGCATCGTTTTGAGTGATCTTTGTCATACATCCATTTATGAATGATAAGCTAAAGAAACACATGTTGACTCAATTCTATAATGAAAGAGAGATGAACCATTGAAATTATATAACAATTCATTGTGCCTCTATATATATAAATAAAATTCATTGTGATATAGCAAGGCCTAAGAGATCTTGGAAGAGGTTCGCAACCCTAGGGAAGAATATGTATAGCCAATGTTGAGAAAGAAAGTGATTGTTGTCACTTGTTTTTGGTTGCTATCCTAGATATGGGATCCTTGTAATCTCTCATTTTAAGACTAGATAATGAATAATATTCCATGTCATTTATATATTATCCCCAAATCTAATATTTATTAATTTAGTAAATGCTTCTATTAACATTGTGTTAATTCTAAGGGTTGCATGATATAAGACATTCTTTCATTGGGATCCCTAGCCATGACTACATTAGTATTTAGAACTCATTTATCATGCTCACACCAAGTATAATGAAGTTTATCATTATTGCATTTGACAACTAGTTGATATTGATGATATTTTTATCATATTGGGACTCAAACCTATAATGCCAAATTTATCTTGAGTATAGCCCTATTTACCAAATACTAATAACCAATTTGAGACATCTCTTGTTGGCTCCCCTTGCTCAAGGTTTACCAAATGATTCTTCATTATTATCCCTCATGTGCCTATTACATGTTGGAAGTTACAAAAATCCAAAATATTCTAAGTGTGGGAGATTAGTTGTTCAAATGTCTAAGGATTGTTTTTATCATAGTTTCATAGTCAAACTTCTCAGTATCCATTTCCTCCAACCCCCACACTTTTACCCTGCCTTTGTTGGAGTTCTATACATTTCCTTACTTGCATTCTCTCCCTTTGCACCCTGTCTTCTTGATTCCTACACTAAGTTACTTTTCAAAGTCACAATTGTGGTCATCCCTTTGCCCAAGTATATTTTTCTTGGTATCCCCAATCCATAATTCCCCAACGCTGGCATGCATTATGAGGTATCCATGAACCCCAATCCTTGAAACCATGAAACTACCGCATTTTACATTGTTCACTACCACCTACCTCCCTACATGACCTAAGTCACCATTAATGACCTGATAAGATCATGCAACTACCCAATTTTGTTTTCCCACCCAAAAAGCATTATTCATCTTAAAGTTTGGATTCACATGAACTTCCAATGATGGAAAAAATAAGGTGTCTCATAAACCATTAATGTGGTGGTTAGGGTTTCAAACCCTAATTGTCTTCATTTCATCCCCAAGCCACTAATCTAATGAATTTTGTGAGCTCTTCCTTGGCCTACATACCAAAACCTAATGGTGTCATTAATGTTGAGAATGTTTGCACTTCATAGAAGAATATTCCTCCATATTTCCTAAGTACACCCAAGCATGTTTGACTATGATTTCAAGTGTGATTCAAGAGAAAGCAATTCCTAATAGGTATGGGCATCCTCTACAAAGTACCAATTAAATGATTTTCAAGTTTAATGCTAATGTGGATGCCCTTTTGCATTCATCATGAATGTACCAGGGTTTCTAGTACTATTCCTAAGCTATGACTTGCATGAGACACATAAATGCAAGTTCATTCAACATTAAATGGTTTGGTCATTCTCATTTTCACTGAACCAAAATGCATATAGACTAGTCAAAGCTTCCAAATCTACTAGTTTTTTCACCATACAAGTAGTCTATTCCAAAATTTTCAAATAGGTAATCAAGTGTCTATTTAACTAGTTGCAAGCATTTTTGAATATTTTGAACAATGGGGTGTGATAAGCTCCTCCTTGTTTGAATTTTTATCTCACCATATTTGTTAATGTGATTGTAGCATGAATTTGATAAGTGCCACAACACTTTAATTCACTACAAATTTTATTTGTAAAGGTATCTTTGTTGTTACATATGAACGTAAATTTGTAGAATGATTATTAAGTGGATTTGGTTAATAGATATCATTCCTCTATTTTTATTTATTTCTTGTGGTTTCTAATAAGGCACCAAACTTGAAAATATTACCTAGGTCCATATACTCAAAATAAACAAATATTTAACCAAAATTTTAGGAGTAGAAATTAGGTTTTCATGCATTGCATGATTCATTGTTATATGTAGGGAATATTTTAAATAAACCTTGAAAGTAATTATCTTGAGAGATTCATGTTCTTAATGCATATATTAGCTTACTAAAGGTCATAATTGTGGGTAGTTTTGGTTTGGTGACAAAATTTGGGATAAAAACTTGCATTTGGGTACTATTGCAATCTATTTGTCAAAGTATATCTTAGATTGTAACAAAAATATTGTTCAAGGTTACCTCTAGGAACACTCTCCTAGGTTTAGTTGAGCCCAAAGTGAAGGGGAGTTTTTCCACTCTCAACAATGTCTACCATCACTCACTTTTCATTGATGAGTCAATATTTCCACCTTCAAGAATGGCATATCCCTAGCCTTCAAGTGGACTGATCCCTCTAGAAGTGTGAGCAATGATTTTGATACCCAACATTGTTTGAATTGATTCTCACTAACATTAAAGGAGTATGAGATATTGTTAGACTATTTTCATTAATTTCAAAGCAAATGAATGAGACTATTGTCAATGATGTCAAAGGTAAAAGATCAGAAGAGCCTAATAGAAAATATCTTGGAAGTGATGTGGAATACACTCATTAAGAATACATCATTTCATGAAGAGGTGTGATTCGTTTTCAAAGGTTTTAAATGGTTAATAAATTTTGTCTCTTTGTTACGAGATGTCCTCCCTTTATAGAGGCAAGAAGATATAAAAAGAGAAAGAAATTGTCAAAAGAAGTGTGGAGAAAAAGAAGATACATTATACAAGCACAAGTAGATTTGAAGTAAATAATAGATCATTTAAAGGTGTCCATTAAGGATAAATAAAAAGAAGAAACAAAAAGAGTTCAAAGGCAACAATTAGTCTTAACAAAAAGACATTGTTTTAAAGAGTTATCTCTTTTCAAAGAGATGCAACTCGTCATTGAAATGTAAAGATATAAAGAGTGTATGTAAATTAAGAGAGAGATGTGTGTGGAATAGAAAGGAAGATCTATTAGTCAAGAGAGAAGTGTGTGGAGGATAAAAATATATATTATTATGGATATGTGTGAAAAGGTAGTAATTGTTATTAAAGAGGAGTCATGACTATTTGAAGGGTCATTATGAAAGGATGTATCTCTTCATAGAGGTGTGAAGATATAAAAAGAAAGTGAGAAATGTGTGGTGAATGTGAGTAGTGTAAGATGTGAGAAGATTAAATAAGGAGATTAGAAAAGAGAAGTGTGTGTAAACATAAAGTTAAAATTAATTAATTAAATAAAAATTAGTTTTAACCAAGAGTCACAAGG
This sequence comes from Sequoia sempervirens, assembly GCA_007258455.2. NCBI lineage: Eukaryota > Viridiplantae > Streptophyta > Pinopsida > Cupressales > Cupressaceae > Sequoia > Sequoia sempervirens. Next base: position 96,224 of record VDFB02048770.1, read on the forward strand.
GTACGGTGAAGGGTTGTGTCTCGTGATGATACGGGATATAAAAGATAATTGCAATTAGAAGTGAGAAGTGTGAAATGTGAAGATTAATAAGAGGAAGGTGTGTGAGGAATAAGAGATTATATCAGAATAACACTTGTAGATTAGCAAATGAGAAGATAAAAGGGGAATCATTAAAGAAACGTTGAAGACAGATTCGTAAGAAGATTTTATGGCATAATTATAAGAAGAATATATATAGATGTAAAAGAGATGTATATGCATATACAATTGAGGAGGAAAATATAAAATAAGACCATTAAATGCTATTTATAAAGAATATTTATTCTCAAGAAGACAAGATTTTATTGAAGAGGTTGGTGCCTCATATTGGAGAGGTTGGTGCCTACAAATTCTACAAGTGGGGATTGGTGTCTCTAGTCGGTTGGTGCTCACAAATTGAATTTGAGGGATTGGTATTGTTAGGACTTAAAAATTCCACATATTTTCATCAGCCTCTATCACTTACCTCCCAATCCTTACAAAAATTCACCACACTCAACTTTATGATTTAGACAAATCACTGAGATTTGTGTGACAAGATCCATTTTGCAGCTAGCATACCCAAACAATCACATTCATAAAAGAATTTGAAGTCCCATTGACATCATCGGCCTAACAATACCTCATCGGTGGAACTCTCATCACCACCCCATCGATAGCTCGATAAGGAAAGTTCATAACTTTACATCGGTGTAACCTCATTCCATCGGGCTAACTTCCAAGGTAGTTTCCCCAACAGACTGATAGAGGCAATAAAGATGATTACATCGCCATAGCTTTAATACATTGATGGAACGAATAATTGTGGTCCCTCGATGGCCCGATACAATCGTGGATTATCAAAAGTATAACACTCAACGATGAAGTTGGGTGCATTGGAGTAACATTGTTTGGTGTCTCATTGATTGACCGAAGGAAATACATTCATTAGTGGAGAAGATGGCCATAAGTGGAAAATGAACCAAGGCCCCAATGATACAACAATGAATAATTACTACTAGTTGATGTGACATCCAGGATCATCATCGGTATATTTAACATCAATGCTCCCCCCAATGACAAGACTAAAACAAGTGGTATATTAATGAGTCGGAGCATAAGTAAGTTGCACCACAAGTAAATCATACAATTGCAAAAACTAGGAGGGTTGCACTAAGGGCAGAAGAAAAAAAGACGGGACTTGAAGCTCTTACACAACAAAACCAAGGGAGGCAACAAATCAAGTAAGTACATCACTCAGCTAGAAAATTGTATTTTCAAAGATTTTGATGGAAGAAAATTTGGAAAAACCTAAGGAAAAGAAACAAAAAACCAAAAAGAGGAATTTAAACCAAGATTTGATAGACCAGTGTCCGGGGTCAGGGCCAAGACCCAGGAGAAGTGTTCAAACAAGTAAATTGTTACACAAGCATAAGGGTCTAGGGGATGTTTCGAAACCACATCGAGGATATGAGCTTTCATGTATCACTACAGAAAGCAATACAGATTTCAACTAGTCTGTAACCCGTGGGTTGAACTTAGAAAGACTTGTGGTGCCAAACGTATTCATCAACGTATAATTAATGAAAGCTCTTTCCAGTCGGTATAACACTAAGAAGAGAACTATCCATTCAATGAGTCGAGTCGATATGCTTGTATCTCCCAAGACCTAATCTCTAATGTATTTCAGTTAGAGTATCCCCAAAAATTTCCATTCACAATTAGAGATCTCTTAACAGAATATCGTTGCATGGATACTAGCTACAAGAGATGGAAATTGCCTTTGTATAGACCGAAAAATCAGAATGGCCAACTCAAGAGGTTTTCAAGCAATGAAAACCCTCATTTCATGTAGATTTGTTTGAAGAATAATTTTAGTATACCTATTACTCAGTTGGTCAAGTCTTGGGAATAGAGGTCCCACCCCTTATGTCTATTGCACCGATGGTTATATTTGTGGATATACATAGCAAGGATACTAGGTCATTTGACTATGCAAGCTACCTGGCTAATGCCCTAAACCAAGGGCTTGAAAGGATCAAAAATAACAATGACTACATAGATTTCAAACACTATTCCTTGCTAATGCATTTACTTTTGTATGAGGGGCATGCCAAAAATGTGTGGAGTAAAGAACTGAGGATCAGATATACATATGAAAATGGAAAATTCAAACCTGTACAGATGTGGACTTCAATATGGGATAGTCGATGTGAAAGGTCTCATTATTTATATTTTGAATATTTTTTTGTTAAACCACTAATGAAGCTACTGGGATGTTCATATGATCACAACTTACCCCTGAGGTGCAAAGATTTTTGAGACCAAAGGAGAATGACCCAAAAGGAAAAGTAAACCATAATTGGGGAGACTGGTATGCTTTCTCCTACTACACAATAATAAGAGTCTATGGGTTTGAAGTGATCCCACACTTGCTACCCTATGTAGTTCCAAATAGAGTTGCTTATCTAGAGATTGTATGACAACTAGAAAAATCTAATGCTAAATTCCTCAAGAGACATAATAAGCAATCACTCGTGCCCAAAACTCTTTGTTTTGGAGATTTTACAGTGGTTGCAAATGAAGGATATGAGGAAATTGATGCTAAAATATCACATTACAACCTTCCTCTTGGGTACAAAAGAGAGAAATTTGATGCAAAGGGGTTTATTCATCAAGAAATGTTAACACAAGGATTGTTAGGGTATGAGCATTGGTTTACGGTTGATGATGTGATCAGGAACTAAGATGAAGCCTCCACTAGTGATAGAATGGCCTCATATAATAAAGTTATTCTCGTGGAGGAGTGGAAGAGAAAGAATGTCCCATTATATTCAAAAGTATTTGGTGATATATAGGATCCCTTGGTTAGGATTGAGAAACTTATTGCTCATATAAATGAAATAGTAAAAGATGTGCCTTCATATGTTTTTGATACATCTCATGCAAATTATACATGAGTATAGGCTGAAGATGTAGAGCCTCTAGATCACATACCCTCTCAACGTAATCTTGATGTATGTTTTTCCACCAACAAGAGTGATGAAGAGGAAGGTAACAAAGAAAGTGATAAGGCGAATAGTGAAGAGGAGAAAAAATTATAATAAATAAAAGCCCCTATGATTGCACAATATGAGCCCCCTCAGGAACAAAATGTTGTAAGATTTGAAGCATCAAATGAATTATCTAATGAAATTATGGTCAAGGCTAGCCAGGAATTCATTTTTGATGGTGACTTTGTTAAAACTTATGAATTCAAATCATTCATCTATGAATATAAGGGAAGGAATGTAAGAAAAAAGGAACAAGACATTACTCTTAAAAAGGAGATTGTTGCTTTAAAAGAATTGAAAAGGGAAATTGACAAGGAGATGCAATCTATCACCCCTGAGAGAGGTAGAGAATTGCTTCAAGAGGCTAGGGTATTACTTCTACCAGGATGGGACATTTTCTATGTAATTGTGTTTGATAGTTTTAGAAAAAGAGGGGATAAAACAATGAACCTAATAGAGGAGGCTAGTGACAAGATGTATTCAAGGTCTGGGTATAATCCAGATGAGGCTACCTTGCTTATTTGGTCACTATACCCCCATGAAAAGAGGTTGGTAGTAATTGATAATATGAATCAATTATTTGGACATCTCTTGGTCCAAAGAGTTAGGGACACTAATCCCTTAGAAACTACAAAACTGAATGTCAATGTGACAAAATTCACTAGAGCACAAATTGAAAAGTTGGTTAAAGAAAATGACAAATTGAAAAAGGAGATATCACATCAAAAGGAGAAGTCATCTTCCTCTTCTGCTTCAGAATTGTACTCCCCATGGCTCAAAAAGGACAAGAGAGTATTAAATTCATTAGCTAATGTATCTTATTGGAAAAATTCCCATTTAAAAGCCCAGGAAAAGTGCAAAGCACTAGAAAAGGAAATGAAAGTCATTAAGTACAATTTTTTGTATGAGATAATCAAGGAAAGGTTCAATAAGATGATGAAGCAAGCTGATGATTATTGGAGTGTGTTCAAGTAGATACAATCAACAATAGAGGAGAATGTTCGATTGCAAAGAAGAATGATTGATAAAAAGAGGGAACTTCTAGATAAACAGACTCTAAAAGAGTAAACACTGCAGAGATATACATACTTGGTGGAGTCTCACAACCAATATCATCATAGACTCAAGGAGGATCTTGGTTGCTTTAATTTGATTCCTGTACTCTATGATGATATAGGGAATCTTCAAGAAAGGGATGATTGGAAAGCAGAATTTATAGAGTTTCTAACAACTACATTACAAGAAATCAATGATGAGGATATGGTCCTACAAAATACTCATAAAAAAATTGAGAAATTCATGTACATGGATTATGATATATGAAAGAAGTAATATCCAATGTAGACACTCATGCAGGGCAAGAATACATTCATTACCTCTCAGCATTCAATATTTTTATCAATCAAGTAGTGGACATTCTAGGCACAACTGGGCAACAATCAGAATTGGTTGGTAGTGATGATGTGGACCCTATTATACAGTAAAAGCTTTGAACGGGTCTTAGGTGATCATGGGCTTTTACTCAAAGATTAATGAATTGGTGCACACATCTATGGTTGTGTTAATTTCTTAATCATGCTTAGTTTAAAATCATGTTTTGTTATCAAAAGACGTGTCTTTTGGTCTGAACCTTGTTGCCTCTTGTATATATAAGAGAGACCAAGAGAAAAGAAAAAAAAAAGGAAGATAGGAGTAGGAGCGAATAGGGATAATAGATAGATAGCAGAAAAGTTCCATAATGTTTACATTTCAAAAGACTATGTTGCAAGCATAATTTTGAGAAAAACAATGAAAGATATTTGATTTTGTGGCTTCATATTGGTGTCAATTGTTTGTTTTTTTAAATAATTATTTTGTTGTCTCTACTATGTTATTTCTTAGTTATTTGAATTTGTATATACAAGTTGGTATCCAAATTCATCAAACACATTTGTTGTTCATGTGTGGTTAAGTGAATTGATTTCTCATGAATTAAATCCTTTTGATTAATCACATTAACTTAGAAGTAGCATCTAGATCAGTAAGAAGAGCCATATAATTAGGATTGCCATTTTGTCTCCAATTTGGTGTCATATGTTGTTCCTGCATGATTTATTCAATTGGTTCCTTCAAGGAAGAATTAAAATCCTTTTAATATGTCATAGGTAGCCTAGTTGTATCAGTTGGATCAAAAAGTAGAGTTTTTCAATCACTTTCCAGCATGTTTATACAAGATATAAACCAACATAAGTGTTCCAAAAAGTTTGAGTTGCAGCCTATACAAGTCATTCATCCTAGATCTTCATTTGACTCCATTTACCCAACAAGGTACTGGTCTTACCCATCTCATGACCAAATTTTATCAAAAATAATTTCAAAACCTTACATTTGTTAACTTAACATATTAATGAACTTCACCTTGATATTGCTTATACAATTTATACCAAATTAGGTTTGCATCTCTCCACTCCCAATTGCCATTGTGGATAGATTGCTCAAGTAGGAAATACATAGTTTAAGTCTGCTTCATTTGCATAGGTACACCCACCTAAGTCTGGCAAAGCCTGAAGAGAAGAAGGTTCAAATACACCATTTGGCCTTGTTCGTTAGCCTAAAACATACCAAGAGCCTAGAAACCTCTTGAGGTTTTCCAACCAGCATTTTTTAGACCTAACATATTGGTGACTCTGCTGGGGAGCCAATTTTGAACCCAAGCCCACCATCATAGAGTCGCTCTAGAATTAAAAGACTCTGTTGGGAATGAACTCAATCATTTTCCTACTTTTAGAAAGTAGGTGGTGACTCTAAAGAAATTTTATGTCAGATAAAGTCAGCATTAGATCAAAAAGGATAGACGACAGACATCAAAGATACATTATATCATCTAATATGAACGGAAGAAGATCCTTACACCAAGATAGTCCCAAGAAAAACAATGAGAGATGGACTGACAATCATGGATCTCCTCCCGCAAAAACAAACACAAACAGGAACAAGTCTAAGGTGACATCTAGCCAAGAAGATGTCATAACTGAAGCAAACTCATCAGAACAAGCCTTCAATGTACACAATAGCTTCAACCCATTGCATGGGTCGGAAGGTCACAACAATGATCCATGTGGATATCCACACACTCCATTTGAACAAGAAAACAATGATTGTCCCATTTATCATTTTGAAATGGACCAAGAAAAGATGTAGGAGTTCCATGCCCAGAGAGATGGAGAACAAAGACAGAGGTAGGAGTATGACCATGAAATGGCCCATAGACAAGAAGAAGGAAACCAGTGTGGGCTCATAGATAAATCAACTCTTGTTGAATAGTTTAAGAACATGACTAATCAAGAATTAGAAATACAAATGTAGTGACAAGAACAAGAGCTTGAAAGAAGACAGTGGATGATAAAAATAAATATAGAGTTGAGTCAACAATTGTCTCAATTGAGTGTTAATACATCAAAACCACCAAAGTATGTCCCTCCACATAAACAGGGTGGTAATATCAATTCACAAGGGACATCTCAGAACACAGGTGCTCCAAGAGTACCACAAAACTTAAACCAAAGATAACATTCTCAGCAAAATATGCCATCTTAGAGATCCCAACATCCAAATGCTACCAATGCTCCCCAACACAATCCACCTCCAAGTCAGCAATACCCCCCATAATATCAACAACATATGCCCCATCAAAATATGTACCCCCAACAACACATCCAACAAAATGCTTATCATCAGCCTCAATATGGGTACCAATACTCCCCTAATCCTCCACCCTTGAACTTTCCTCCACAAAATCCTACAAACCCATGTAGACAATTTGATCTAACAGGGTATCAATTGTACCCATACCCAATGGATAGTAATTGGAGAAATATGGTTCCCAAGTTCACCGCAAATAATGTGATATCAGTTGAAGAACATATCAGAAATTTGAATGCCTTTGTTCAAGATATTGGTATGGAGTATGAAGATGTGAATATGATATTGTTCATGATGTCTCTAATAGAAGAGGCAAAGGATTGGTTCAATGGCCTACCTGATGGTTCAATTAATTCTATATCAAACTTCCAAAATCAGTTTCTGAAGCAATATGGAAATCATTGCACCCCTGAGTTTTCCTTGCATGAATTGATAAGTATCCAGAAACATCATAATGAGTCAGTTTATAACTTCAACCAAAGGTTTTCCAAATTACACAATAAGATACCACCTAGGTCCAAACTAATTGACCCTGCAACCTTAAGAATTTACCTAAAATCCTTTGATCCAAAGACAGGATATGAACTTAGAAATAGGTGCCCAAAAGTCTAATTGAAGCACAAAAAATGACATTGACCATTGAGAACAATAGAAAGGTTGTCAAGGGATGATTGGTAAGAGAGATAATCTTCGGGTTCCCCAAAATTTTAACAATCCTCAGAACAGGCAAGAGAATACATACAAAAATGAAAGACCAAGGTTTCATGATATGCCATACAACACAAATTGGAAGGATGGAAAGTCCATAATTGATAGGCCTAAGAATAAGGAGACTTTCGATCCCTTAAAGAAGAAGGGAGCATACATGGTTAACAATAATCCTTGGTGTCAAGTTTGCAAGCTGCCACATTCCCCTGATCATTGTGTTGTAGCTCAATCAATACAAGAAGAAGAAATACCAATGGACAATTAAGAAGAGGATCATACAAAATATTTAACCTCTCACACCCTCCATCCGTTTGAGCAGGGATATTCATCCTCAAAAGAAGAAGGCTATGAGTATGATGTTGATAACCAAAGGTACAATATTCATATGGTAGAACAAGTCTTTTTTGATATGATGAAAGCAATGACAAACCATATCCTCCTTTTGCACCATCTCAATCAAATAAATATAGAATAAGGCGACCTACTAAGGAAGAGATAAAATAATTAACTGTTGTTGTAGTAGAGAAAGCGAAAAGTAAATATAGGCTCAGAAACAGAACAATAAATGCAGATGGATGTACTCCAAGAGGAGTATTTGTGAAAGAAAAATAAGCAACACAAGAAAAACCGAAAAGGATGGAAAGCAAGGAACTAAATCGAAATGAACAAAAATGTACTCCCAAATAAGAAAATAAGGAGCCTCACAAAGACAAGCAGAATTATAATGAAACAAACAAAAGAGAAAAAGAGAACAAAGGAGATCCATTGGAACAAAAGAAGATAACCAAAATAGAAAATACCTCTTTTGACTTCACATAGGCCTTGTCCTAGGTAAAGATGTTTGTGCCATTATTAGAAATGATGAAGATAAAAGAATATAGGGACAGTGTTATTCAGCTAATATCTAATGGAACTAATAGAAATACAAACTCTGAGAATAAAGAGACCACTAAGATCAGTAACAAAAAGCAGGGAGAAGTAAAGGTTCATTGGGTTTGTCTTGGTGATGCATTGATGAATCCTCAACAAATTGATCCATACTTTGCTACACTACTCATAAATAAAAAGTTGGTAAGAAACTGTATGATAGATTTAGGTACTGCTATCAACATCATTCCAATAGGGATCATGAAACAACTTAGCATGTGAGTAGATACTACTGGTGGTAAATTCTATGTTATGGATAGTAGGCCTATCCCAGTGGTAGGAATTATGAAAGATGTAGAAGTGAAGTTTTCTACTTATCCACAGGAAACCTATAATATTGACATAATTGTAATTGATAACACCTCCTCATTTTGGGATGCTCTGTGTCACAATAATGGAATCCAATAGGTTGGAGTGAAATGTACAATTTGACTTGTCCTATGCCACAACACTAGTAAATGGTGAAGAGGTAAATCTATACGTAGAGCCGGCAAGTAATCAAATTGTGGATTATGTTGCTCAAAATCAATTGAATTGCTTTTGTGATGTGTATTTCACGGGTTTCAAAAAAATAGAGCCTTCCCAGCCTTGAACTAGTGAATACTCTATCCAATTGATAAACATGTTTCCAAGCATTCATCTATGTATGAAGATGCATTTTGATGGAGCTGTAGTGTTACTCCTATTTTCACCGGCTAACTGCTGTGGAAACCTATGTTTTCAAGTGTTCATGAAGGCCAGATGGAGGAACATTTGCATCAAGGTTACATATTTTCTAACTTGTTTGCTTCTTGTGCAGCTGCAGGGGAAAATTATGTTTTAAATTCGGCACGTGGATTAAATGTGGCTCCCATAAGGGTTGAGCCCAGCGTGCAGGTGTTCAATTTTCATTGGGAAGGTCTTCATCTGATGCATTTGAGAACTAATGGAGGCATTGTTTTGCAGGGTTAAATCATACATATGATGCTATTTCACAAGGAAGTCTGTTGGAAAGCATACCTCAGTCAGATCTAGCATAAAACTCCTCAAAGAAGAAGTCGCTGAGACCAACTGAATGTCTTGCCGACTAGAAGTGTGTTATATTCATTTGAAATCCTCAGGTCGCCGAGACATTTTGGTCGCCATGAAGTTTTCTATCTCTCTCCGACCGAAGACTTCTGGCCGATGGTTGTTCACAAGGTTGGTGTCGGGGAGAATGGTGCCTT